>CAUJBZ010000488.1:0-63990 GCA_963082915.1 Dolichopus griseipennis | reverse complement strand
TGACTTTAAAAATATAATTCTTAATAAATACTCGTAAACACGTAAATTAATATTATTTCTGTAAATTTTTTATGAAAATAGTATCAGCATAAAAGAATTGCAATGGTTTATTTTTTGTAAAGTTTAGATTTTCAAAATAAATTTTCAGCAAATTGATCAAAATCTTCTTAGCATAAAAATAAAACAGCTATTTACCCTCAAATATCTCTGCAATTTTTTTTATTTTTATAGTCAAAACCAATTTTTATAATCTTTTTTGATTTTATTCTTCAAATATAAAGATGACCGGGGAAATTTTTTATTTTTATATACAGATGTACATATATATTATATACAAATATATATATTTATATATGTTTTTTCAAAGCTCTAGAAAATATCTTTATAAAATTATTGAAATTTTACTCCATTCTACTACTATTTTTAAATCTACTCCCATCATTAAGTTGCCTTTGGGGTACTAAAATGAAAAATTGTTCTGTTAGATGGGTTTATTTCCACAAATTTTGAGAGAATATAGGACTTAAAGTTTTCTTAAATAATAGTATAAAATTATAAATGAATAAAGTTTTTTGAAAGCTGTATTTTAATTTATTGATATTTCAAAAAATATTAGATTTTGTTAAAGGGGAAGTGGTTTTGAAATAATTAGTTGCCTGTATTAAGAATGAATATAATGCGCTTGCGTAAGAACAGGCATTAATTTGTTAAACCTTTTATACATATTTTTTCTGTTTTATATTATGATTATTTCAGTATTTTTTAAGTGCTTAAACTATTGCGCTTAAAGTATATTGTATGAAAAATTTTATAAGAGGCTCACAAATACGATTGTATTTACGTTTCTAATTAATATGTGTTTCACATTTTAGGTAACAATCACTTATGCATCAATATCTATTTAATTTTTATTACATTTCCTGCATTTTGTATTACATCTACCGTGATAAAAGTTTAGAGCAAAAACAAAAATATAAACAAAAATAATCAAAAAATTTGAGATTGAAAAAGCCACATGATTCATTATAATCAATAATTTTTTTCTTTTAACAAATATAAAACTTATGTTTTGTCGGCGGCAAATTGAAAGCGCAATAATATTATTTATGATACGTAGAAAAATGTAGAGTAGATTTAGTACATTTATTTATTTATTTCCAAAAATAAAAACAATTCTTCTGATTTTAGTGTTGCCTCAATAATATAGTACCCAACATTTATAAGCCTTTTCTACAGTAAGTATTTAAGTGTATGATTTAAAAAGATCCTTGGAGTAGCTTACAAAGTCCGGGTTTCAATTATTTGATAAGCGCAAGTTGTTCTTAAAAAAAAAATATGCCATTCAATTTTGAAATTTTGCTTTTTTTTATGTGAAAGTTTTGTTTTGGAATTTGTAAGTTGTATTTTGGAAAAGTAATTGTCTTGGTATTTTGTACCCAACCCGAATAAGATTTCGCCGTTTGATATTTTTTAATAAGATGAAAAATTTTTGGGATTTTTGGAAATGGGAACATTTTCTTATCACAAAAACTTTATTAGCATAAATCAAAAACTTATAATAGCACTATATTGAGTTAAAATAACTATGTATCTATATCTATACAATTGTAACACATCAATAAATTTTCTTTTCATAATTCATAAATGTTCCTTATTAGTAAAACTAGGATTTATATATAATTTGTGGTAAAACTTTAATTCATTTTTAAGCTACAAATAATGTTTTTAATGTAGTAAATCTACCCTACATGGCCTACATGTGAAATGTAATAAATCTAGTTTACATTAAATCGTTCAAGAAAAAGCTGTAAAAAAAAAATCTGCATAGGTTTAATTTATTTTTTAAATTTTTTTCTTTTTGTTGTTATTTAGTTTATATGGGCGTTTTTCTTTAGCATTTTTTTCTCCCTTATGATAAAGTGTATGTATGGATATGTAATCCTTCCAGAAAAAGCTTTTTTCATGGTAGTATTTCATGGTAGTATAATTTATATTGAAAAAAGCTTTGCAGTTTAGTACATTAGCATGTACCGCAAAGTTTAGCTACAACGGCCACACTGGAAAATATCTGAATTTTGCCCCTTTAAAATACATGGGATTTTTGTGCTCGGAGTGACTTAGCCTATATTCGTGTATTACATGTAAACGATCTTTCAGAGGAGAAAACTGCTTTAGAAAACATTCTAAAAATATATGCTCAGAAGTTCATAAATGTCTGAAATGCTTCAAATAATATTCAGTTAAGCGTGGCTTACACAAATGTTATACTGTGTTTTGCAAACAGTGTAAAAAATTTGTAGAAAGAAATCATTATTGTTACATTAGTATTGATACAAGAAAACCAGTTCTCGACGATTTTCTTTTTATATTTTATGATTTAAAAACAATGCAAGAAACAACAATATACCAAAAGCAAAAACAAGATGTTTAATTACACGATCTGTGTGTTCTCTCTACAAGATGCAATCGTTGCATAAATGAATCTAAGTTGTATTTTTGCTTAAAATGTGGTTATAGGACAAAGGTTTTAAAAACAAATGTGATTTCAGGTTTTGTTGATTATATTTTTGGATTAACAAAAAACTTTAAGAAAGTTACGGTTTTGGCTCATAATGGACAAAGTTTTGATCATCAATTCATTTTAAATGAACTATTGATTAAAAGTAATTTACAACCCAAATTAATCATGAGAGGAACAAAAATTATTCAAATGGAAATAAATAACATAAAGTTTTTAGATTCGTTAAATTATTTGCCAATGGCACTGGCTAAACTTCCGAAAGCTTTTGAATTATCTGTTAATATAAAAAAAAAGGTAATTTTCCACATTTATTCAATACTAGACAAAATGCTAATTACATTGGATCATTGCCATTAAACACTATTATGGTATCGACCCAATGACAGAAAATGATCGTAGAGAATTTATCGCTTGGTATGAAGAAAATGAACATTCTGAATTTAATATGCAAACCGAGCTGGAAGATTACTGTAAAAATGATGTATATATCGCACTGTCCATTCTAGTATATGATAAGTAGAAAATTGAAGTTTTCAGTAGAGCTATTTAAAAATTTCAAAACTTTTAAAGCTTCGTTTGTCTCTTGTATACATGATAGAAGTTTGCTTTTTATGGCAAATGATAGAGTTTTCGACTCTTATTAAATAATATTATTCACTAAATTAGAATAAGTTTGTCCAAACGAGATATTTATAAAAATTATATAATAGAGCGGACAATTTAAAAATTCTCATATTGTATGTTAACTTATCATTATAATTTAAAAAAAATGTACTAAATTGAATGTGGTAAGTATACTTACAATATTAACAGGCGGACATTTTTTTGTATTTTATGTTGTAAGTACTACTTACAATAATTAAGTTTGGAGGTGCTAACTTTTTTACTACTTATAAGATACTTACAATAGGTATTGAATAGAAATTAAAATATTAACAAACCCATCCAAAAACGTTTTATTATTGATTTTTATTGATTTTAATATGTTATAAATAAAAAAAATAAACGAATTCATAAAAGAAAAAATGTAATATATTATAAAAACAATAAAGAAATTCTTGAAAGAAGTAATTTTCAACTTATATTCTGCTCTGAAGCTTCTTCAAAATCTTCAGTTTCCTTTGGAGTTTCGTTCGTGTGAGGCAAATTTTTATAAAAGCTCCGATAACTTGCCGGTAAATAATTTGCAAGTTCCAACAAATCTTTATATTTTTCTGAAGAGATATTTAAATGCTCTTTATATAAAACAGGTGGCTTTTCATTAGGCATTTCTAGTTTTTTTTTACGTCTTCTACGACTATCTATAGTTTGATTATATAAAATGATCGAAGAAAATCTTTCTGATTCAAATGAATACTTATACAACAACTTATTCGGATAATTTTTATCAGTCTTTATAATTCTTATATTATTCCATTTCACTTTAACATTTTCATCGTTTTTGTCTACTTGTACCATATTTATAAAACTTGAAAAGTTTAAAAAATTATTTTTCGTCATTTCAGTGACATCATAGCGTGGGTCAGTTATTTTACAATTTCGAATACAGGAATACAATTGAGAAGGCACGTAAAGTTTTTTATGTTTTTTATCTTTCTCTATTAAAGAGTGCGTATTATCACCCTCATTTTGAGTGTGACCTTTTTCAAGAAATACATGTTTAATATCAATGTCTAACATTTTTGAAACCCATGCGTAAAAGACAAATAAACACTTATTCTTGTTTTGCCCTGGGCAGTTATCAGAGTAAAAATTAAAATATTTTATACCCTGCTGAGTTTTTTCTATATATTGATATAGGCAACTTGAAACTTCGTTTGCGCCTCTTTTGCAATGGTTTCGTCCCATACGAAACAAAACCTTGGAGACTAGCAATTTCGAAAATAGTGAAATTAAAAATGCAGAACTTTCTTTTATAATAAAATACGCTAGTCTTTTCACATGGAATGTTTAAGATTTTTTGAAAATCAAACGTCGCAATTATAACGGTGTCATCTTCAATAGCTCTTGCTTTATTTTCATCTTTTAAAATACGGGCTTTCTTCTTAGAAAATATATGCATATTGTATTCATCTTCATTATTCGATTTTTCTTCTTGCGTCATATTATTATATTTACTACATGCATTACATTGATCCTTTTTAGGAATATAGAACCCTATATTAAAACAGTTGTTAAAGACATCTCGATATTGCCTTAAAATTACAACATTCCCGGTATCGTTACGTTCCTTACACGATACTTCGTAGAGTCTGTGCATCTTTGCAATGCTTAAATCATTATCGATATATTGTCGTGTTGTTTGCATGCGCATGTAGTGAGACTTAATTGGCGCAAATGAGTTTATGTGGTCTTTAACGTTTTGTTTTCGTTTTTTATCTATTTCAGATACTTCCCTTATGTGTTTACCTCGTTTATCTCCTAGAATATTTCCACTCTCAGGCATTAATTTAGTAAATGCAGTCTCTACCATTTGACTACTTATACTCAGTGTGTTCAAGAACATTTTATTGCATACTTTCACTTTAACAATGTTATCGTTATTGAAAGATGATAAAAAGTATACATTTGTACATGAGCGGCGACTGTTACCTGACACAATTTTAGTCAGTTTTTTATCATGTTTTTCCACATGATTCAGAATATATTTCCACTGCAGGATGTTGTTTTCTAAACTATAAAACTTAGAAAAATTCTGATTTCTATCTGCTTCACTAATTCGCTCAAAACATTTTTGCCTGCAGTGAAAAAAACATGACTGCTTCATTTCTTTTGCAGGAACGGTTTTGCAGGTTATACTTGAGCTTTAACTTAATCCGCGGATTCTCGCAATTTTATTTATATTTTTTTTCCAAGTTTTAGGGTTTTTAATACGTTTTCTTGTTTTTTGTTTAGGTGAATTTTCTTTTTCCAATTGTGTATTATCATTTTCATAAAGCGTTGATTTTCTTATTTTGGGCGTGAACGGACTTCCTGTAGGTGTGCTTATGTCGCTAGAGCTAGAGTGTGATAACGGTTGATAATCACTTCCACTAACAGTAAAGTCTTCAACTTAAAAGTTAAATGTAAAAAAACCAATTCAGATTGAAATAAAATTTTGAAATTAATTTGTTTATAAAAAAAAACTTACAAGAACTAGATGATAACGAAAGTTGATCGTGCTCGGCAGGTACATCTTCTAAAATTTATTTAATAATTAAAAATACAAATAGATGTATAACTTCCACTCATAGCATTTAAATTATATAATATACCTACATACCTGTATTTAGCTGTTGAAATCCAGAAGTTGATGGTTTTGTTAAAATTAAGGAATCATTAGCACTATTATTTTCTTGATTTGAATTATCACTTGGTTCTTTTTGCAACGCAATATTGTATTCAAGTTTCTTTCTTGCAGAAATTAAATTTTCTATAAAACAAATTTAGTTGTAAGTAAAGAAATTTCTGACTTATAATATAAATAATAATTATGTAAAATTTACCTTTTTTTTTTAAAACTTCATTCACCATTAAAATTCCACGATACATTATTTTTAATAAATTATTATATCACTTAATTTTTTTACTTCTATTTAACTATTATAAAAAAGTTAAAATAATGCACTTTTTACAAAAAATATGATCAATAATGACATAAGAAACCGTTATCTATTTTTTGTTAAATTATCCAAACGTACTTATTGTAAGTATCACATACAACATTGAATTTGAAGTTTTGCTACGAGATAAAATATTGTAACATACACATACAATAGCAAAAAAAAAAAAAAAATCAGTCATATTGTATCGTAAGTATACATACAGAACTATGTGATTGAAGTATTTCCGATCATTTATATCGTAAATGTACATACAATTGAGTAGAGTTAGAAATATACGTTCTAATATATTGTAAGTATACTTATAATAAAAAAGAATGGAGATTTTGAAAATTAACTGAATATTGTATGTCATTTTTTTGTCATAACTTTTGAAGGACATATCGTATTGATATGAAATTTTGACAGAAGATGGCCCTTGTAATTATCTTTCAAATGGTCAAATCATTCTATTATATCGTAAGTACACTTACAATATACTAGAATGCATAGTGCGATATTTTAGCGGAAGCTTGTATAAAATTTAAGAATCTTATGTTAGAAGAAAGTAATGTGAGTCCTTTTATCGAAGGCATGCAATTTAGTTTTCCGTAGAAATTTTTTAAAACCAGAGATAATTGGCTTAATACCAAAAAATGGCTATAGACTTACAGATATACAATCAAAAATAACTCTTCAATGGTTAATTTGGGAAGAAAGATCAGAGATGCATCAATATTCGTCACGCTGGTAAACAATGAGAAGCAATTGTAAATGGATTAAAAGTAGATGGGTTGTGTTTGGAAACAAAACAAATTTTTGAATTTCATGGATGCTACTATCATGGTCACCCAAAATGTTTTCGTTATAGGCGTAACGAGCCGATAAGTAAAACTGAATTTGATACAATGGATGCTAGATTTGAATCTACTGTAGCAAAATCAGAGCGACTAAAATCATTTGGATATGAGGTAATTGAAATGTGGGAATGTGATTATAATTTTTTTATTTTATAATTTAAAAGGTTTTTACAGGGATTTTTTTTACTTTACAGATTTTTTTTTTTTTATTGTCTCTAGAACATTTCTATAATTTTGACGAAAAACTCTATAATCAATTTTTTGGTTTCTCTTTTCCACACAGGTGATACGACTATTTGACCTGTGTCTTGTCATTATTGACAACTTTTCATTTCCGCAATACTCAATATTATATTTATTTTCTTCTAATTTCCCTAACGGATATATAAAAAATTTTAGTACATCAAATTCGAAGGACAGCAGAAGATTTGGAAGATCAAACGTAAAGTTCAGCTTAAATTTATGTTGTCCCTGTCTCACGTATACGATCCTATATGTCGCCTCCTCCGTTGAATAAAAAGATATTGCCATTTTGAAATTGATGTCACAATTTTTTAGCCTCTCTATAAATTTTTTGAATAATACGATATCATTATTTTGTTCGTCAACAAAAAAATCGATTTCGTAATATTCGGTGGTTACCTCTGCAAACTATGCAGCAAAGCCACCTAGAAAAAATAAAAAAAATGTATTTATAATTACACGAATAAAAATGAAAGAAAATTTTGGTTTTTTTTTTTTTTATTTACCAGCGATTAAGAAGGGAATACCCCACAAAAACATTTTAAGGAACCCAAAAATATGCTCTGACAAGCATATTTCTGTGTTATGTTGAATTCTACCACAATCTTTCATTTTGATATTATAGTCCTATAATGTACAAATTTACTTTGTTAAAAAACACAATATACTCATTCTTTATATACCAAATTAATATTTGTTCCATCTCTATAAATTTTCTAGAAAAAGGTCTATTTAATATTTTTTATTAATTTGCATTATACAAAGTAATATAACCCAGAATTAAATTTAACAATTTGAGGAAGTGAAAGAGTTTTTAAAATCTTATTCCTCTGTGTTATTGAATGAACATAAGCAGCGTATTTATTATATTTATAAATACATTAAAAAATATTCAGCGACAGAAAAATTTACTTCAATATACGGAACTCATTTTAGTTTTTGTCCTTGGGATTACGATAACTCAACATCTGGACCGGATACATGTATCTGTTCTTTTATAGAAAATTATAAAATTGAGTTGAAAAATCTTATTAATTGGTACAATCATAATGTCAAGGGAACAAATTGTATCTGAAATACATAGAGGCGCCAGACGAAACTTTCGTCGAAGAAAATTCATTCAGAAAGGTTTAAATGATACATGGCAAATCGACTTAGTAGAAATGATTCCATATGCAAAGTTTAACAATGGAAATAAATATTTATTGACTGTAATAGACACCTTTTCGAAATATGCTTATGCTGAGCCAATTAAAACTAAAAATGCTAATAATGTTTTACTTGGTTTGAAAAATGTTTTTAAACGTGCTGGAACACTTCCAAAAAATATTCAATCCGATCAAGGGAAAGAGTTTTTAATAAGGAATTTAGAAAACTTATGGAAAGAAAAAATTAATCATTATCATACATATTCTGAAATGAAAGCATCCATAGTAGAACGTTTTAACCGTACTTTAAAAAATTCAATGTGGAGGCAGTTCAGTTTTCAGGGTAATTATAAATGGATATCTAATTTATCCTCGCTTATTGAAAAATACAATTCAACATATCACCGTACAATTAAACTTCAGCCAAAAAAAGTTACAAAAGCAAACGAGAAATATATACTGAAAAACATTTACATGCAACCGAAGTTTTATCAGAATGCAAAATATGAAGTTGGAGATTATGTACGCATAAGTAAATATAAGGGAACCTTTGCAAAAGGTTACCAACCAAACTGGTCAACAGAAATATTTACAATTGAAGAAGTAAAACGTACAAACCCAATTACTTACAATTTATTTGATTATACAAAAACTCCGATTTCAGGTTCTTTTTATGATTCTGAACTTACTCGAGTCAAAAACCCTGACACTTTTCTTGTTGAAAAAATATTGAAAAGAAAAGGAAATCAGGTTTTTGTTAAGTGGTTAGGTTTTGATAAAAATCACAATTCTTGGATAAATAAAAATGATAATATATGAAACTAAATTTATTTGTTTTTATTTTTACAAGGTTTTATTTTTTTTTGCATCATACAAAGTAATTTACAATAGCATAAAAATTTTAATTTACATAGTTGTTTAAAAAAGTTGGTTTGAAATTCCATCTAACGCATATATTAATACTAAAAAATAAAACTCGTGACTGGCTACACCTAAATAGAATAAGTCTATTTTAAACTACTTTCATTTTCTACCGCATATTATACAAAGTAATTTACACGAACAAATTTTTTCAAAATATATTTCAGTTAAACATAAATCAATTTTATTCCTTACTATTGTACCTCCCACAAATAATAACAAGTAAAGAAACAGTCAGTCGGTGCAACCGACTTAGAAATACCCTACACCTATTTGGTTCAAATTTAAGGACATATCCATAAGTCATTTTAACACCATAGAAGCTGTTATTAATTTGATCGTAAGTCATAGCTAACCAAATTAACTGTATAATACTAAAAACATTTTCTAATTACACTATCTATTAAAAAATACTACAAATTCTTACTAATTAATCTATTTAAAAATATTAAAAAACAATTATTCCAATTCAATTACAAAATGAAAAAATTCTAATTATTAAATTTTGTGATAAAAAGATAATCAAAGCATAATATATTTAATAATCCAAATTTTTAAAAATTTCAATTATTTTAAATGGTTAGTTTATATACCTAATAGAAAAGCTTATAAACGCAAAATATGCAATAAATAGTATTTCTAAAATACAATTACAAATTTAGACCTTTTCATATAATTCATTTAAATATAAAAATAAATTTTACATAAATGCAGCAAGTACCTTTGAACATAGCTGAACCACTACAATTAAGTCTAGATTTCGGAGACACATAGGACATAGGAAATATATTCTTTGGCTTCGAAATTAAACTCGACCACAACCAATTCCCATGGTACTTTCATAACTAGTAACCTACTGTTAAATTTCATCAAAATACCGGCATTATTTTTTGAGTTATGGTGTTTTTAAGATATATGTTTGTTAGTCCTTGAACTTTTCAAGGGTTCCTGAACCCGAAATTATGGTACGATTTCGCCCATATGCAGTCCCGTCATACTTTCAATACTAGTTAACCCTTGTACACAATTGGAACGCTCTATCTTAATTTTAAGTTACTAGTTTTATTAATTTCGATGATAAGCTTTTACACATTGGGGGGTCTAAGAGAGGTTCTGAACCACCACTCCAATTGATCCCAAATTAGGGGGGCACGCAAGAAATAGTAAAGAACACCCTGGGCCAAATTTGAAGCTTCTACATTTGTTTCAAGTTACTATCTTTATTAATTTCGAAAATATGCTTTAAGGTCCTAAGAACTGAGTGGCTGGTCCCCGATCCACTACTCCAATGGGGCCCAAATTTCAAAGACACTTACGAAATAGGAAGGGACACCCTGATACCAAATTTGGAGGTTCTATCTTCATTGGTTTCGGAATTATGCTCGTTTGGCCTAAATTCGATCAAAAAGTTCTAAGTTCCGAACCCATTGTCCAATACTCACCGTACTTAATCACCGCCGTAGTTTCGCTGCCAATAACCTACAGCACAAATTTCATGAAGATAGCCTCATTAGTTGTTGAGTTATCGTGATTTTTTATATATGTTCTTTAGCCCTGACATCGATTAAAAGGTCCGGAATCCGAACCGTTGGGCTGATTTCGCCCTTATATAGTCCGCGCTGTACTTATAGTACTAGTTAACCCTTGTACACAATTTGAACGGTCTATCCTAATTTTAAGTAACTATTTTTAGTAATTTCGATTATAAGCCTTTAAAACTTGGGAGGTCTGAGAGGGGTACAGAACCACCACTCCAATTGATCCCAAATTAGGGGAACACGCAAGAGATAGTAAAGAACACCCTTGTGGCAAATTGGAAGCTTCTACATTTTTTCAAGTTGTTATCTTTATTAATTTTAAAGATATGCTTTAAGGTCTTCGGAAATGTGTGGCTGGTCCCCGACCCACTACTCCAATGGGACCCAAATTCACAAGGCACTTAGGAAATAGGAAGGGACACCCTGATACTAAATTTGGAGGTTCTATCTTCATTGGTTTCGGAATTATGCTCGTTTGGCCTAAATTCGATCAAAAAGTTCTAGGTTCCGAACCCATGGTCCAATCCCGACCTTACGCAATCCCCGAAGTAGTTTCATTACCAGTAACTTACAGCACAAATTTGATGAAGATAGCGTCATTAGTTGTTGAGTTATCGTGATTTTTTATATTTGTTCGTTAGCCCTGAAACCGATTAAAAGGTCCAGAATCCGAACCCATGGGCCGATTTCGCCCATATGCAATCCCCGCCGTACTTTCAGTCCTAGTAACCTACAGTTAAAATTTCATCAAGATAGCTCCATTATTTTTTGAGTTATCGTGCCTACGGACGGACGGACGGACGGACGGACGGACGGACGGACGGACATGGCTATATCGACTAAGGCGGTCACGCTGATCACAAATATATATACTTTTCCATATCTAGCTCGCTTCCTTTAGGTGGTTACAAACACCATACCAAAGTTAATATACCCCTTTACCTATTCTATAGGTGTAGGGTATAAAAATGATATTATATGAAACTTAACTTATTTGTTTTATTTTTACAAAATATTTATTAATTTTTTGCAGAGTATAACACACCTAATAACACACCTCCAATTTATAATTTATAAATTTATAATTTTAAAATTACTTTAAACTAAAATACAAATAACAAGTTGAATATCTGCATTTTATTTGTTACAATAACTGGTTAATCGTGAAAAATAAATAAAACTTTTATTATTTACAACAATCTATGTTACTATACTATCACAACAAGATCATTGCACTTACTTGTTGTACATTATCTAGTTGACCTTGTCTTTTATTTACAAAAGTGTTTTGCGGAAAATTAATTATGCCGGTATCACGATACTAAT
Source organism: Dolichopus griseipennis (assembly GCA_963082915.1). Classification (NCBI taxonomy): domain Eukaryota; kingdom Metazoa; phylum Arthropoda; class Insecta; order Diptera; family Dolichopodidae; genus Dolichopus; species Dolichopus griseipennis. Next base: position 51,852 of record CAUJBZ010000488.1, on the reverse strand, counting down.
AACACACCTCCAATTATTATACCCGTATAACTATATAGTCAAAGGGTATAATAAATTTGCCATTACGTTTGTAACGCAGAGAAGGAGGGGAGGTAGATATAGACTCAAGTGTATGGATCGGATCAGAATCAAAAAATAAATCGATTTAGCGATGTATGTCCGTCCGTCCGTCATCACGATAACTCAAAAAATAAATGAGCTAGGATTATGAAATTTTCACAAATTCGTTTTTATGCAAAAACCGGAATCGCTATCTAAATCCAGCCATTTTGGTTCATGGGTTCGGGTAGCTGCCATACAACTTATTTTTATATATGAGTATTTCTCTGTACCTATTGCAGCTGCGTGTCTGAAGTTTTGCCAAAAGTAGTTTAGTTTTATGGCCAAAGTTTCTGCAAAATTTGGTTGGTCTACTACAGAGGGTTCGAGTAGCTGCCATACAACTCCTTCTTTTTTATGAGCTTTACACTACACCTGATGAAGCTGGGTGTCTGAAATTTTGCAAAAAATAGTTTAGTGTAATGGCCAAAGTTACTGCAAAGTTTGGTTGGTCTACTGCAGAGGATTCGAGTAGCTGCCATACAATTCCTTCTTTTATATGAGGATTTCACTACAGCAAATGAAGGTGGGTGTCTGAAATTTTGCCAAATATAGTTTAGTGTAATGGCCAAAGTTACTGCAAAATTTGGTTGGACTACTCCAAAAGGGTTCGAGTAGCTGCCATACAACTCCTTCTTTTATGTAAGCATTACTCTACACCTAATAAAGCTGAATATTTTAAATTTTGCCAAAAGTAAATAACCGCATGATATAATTTATATGTTACGGTCATGCGGGTATCCCAGAGTTGACACAGTCTACTCTACCACACTCTTCCTCTTTTTTCATTTACATAGTTTTGATTTTTTTCATTCCTTACAGAAAACAATGACTTTTTTCTTCTACTTATTACATACATATAATATATATACATGCTGGGCAGAAAACATGTTTTACATTATAATGAACTTGCTAATTAATCAAAGTAGGTCAATATGCCAAACTATTGCTATCTCTTTCTGGCTCAGAATTCCCATGCCCAAGTGACATGTATACTACTCTCCCATATATCTTCAACCTTGAGGGTGCTTGCTGGTTTGTAGCTCATCCAACCCGGTGTTCGTTCTTGAAAATTATTCCCAAAAAATGTTATTCCAACAAGGTCGGTTGGATTAACGTTCTCAAGCGAGTATTCTACAATTTCGTTTATTGCATCTTTAAACCACGAAAGCATATCTTCGTTGCTTGGAGTCGATTTAATTTTAAAAGTTATTTTACGCGATAATATTTTAAAGCGATGAGCATACTGGTTTCTTTCATTTACTATTTCGAATTTTGGATCTTCATCAATAAATTTTTTAAAAAAAATCTTTTTGGCCATTCTAACTTAACAATTTAAAATTACTTTATTCTTTGAACAAAGCCGTAAGGGTTACTCCATATTTATGTAAGATGTATCACCTTTGATTAGCTTTATTACTATTTAATTAATTTTACTATATTAAGTTTTATCACTATATAATTAATTTTACTATTTGCTAAATTTTTACTATTTGCATAGCACATAAAATGCAATAACAGCATTTTATTTTTTGTTGTTGTTTTACATTAATTTCTTTAAACATATGATTTTATTACATAATTTTGGAATCAGTTTTTAAGTTGAACTCGGTCGAATAAGAAGAAGAAAGAAATTTAAGAAGAAAATAATTTAAGAAGAAAAGAAGAAAGAAGATTTTAGTTTTTGTTTTAAAATTTAATTAATTTTTTGTGAATTTTGTACACTGAACTGTAATAAATAATTAGAATAATAAATACAAATCTTGTTATTCCAATTTACATTTGGGGGCTCAACCAATTTTTTTTTATTTTTAAATTTAAATTTTAAAAGAAAAAACTGTAAAAGCACATGTTTTACCTAAACGTGGGTGCATTAAAATTTTTTTGTTGGGTTACTGAATATTAAATTATTCCAATTTACATTTGGGGGCTCAACCAATTTTTTTTTATTTTTAAATTTAAATTTTAAAAGAAAAAACTGTAAAAGCACATGTTTTACTTAAACGTGGGTGCATTAAAATTTTTTTGTTGGGTTACTGAATATTAAATGACTGTTTCATCAAAAGTGAAAAAAACAAGAATAAAAAAAAGTAGTAAAACGGAAGATTTTAAAAATAAAGTTTACTTTACAAGACAAAACGCAAAAAAAATTTTAAAGTTAAAAGGAAATATTGATAGTTTTGAGTTAAATTGTCTCGTGAACATGAGTAAAAATACAGTCGATTCAAAAGATGCAGGAGTCTCAGGGACTAACGATTTGAGTGAGCTGATTAGATTGTTAACCATAAAAATCACAAAAGAAGAAACACAAGAAAATAAAGTAAAATTTCCTATAGACCACGTGGAAAATTCAATCACTGATTTTGATGGTGAAAACGTGGAAATCCAAATATGGTTTGAAAATTTCGAAAAAGTTGCAGAGGTCTGGGGTTGGACAGAAATGCAGAAATTCGTGTATGCACGAAATAAAATGAAAAAAACGGCGGAATTATTTTTAATGTCTGTACCAGTTGGTTCATACAAAGAACTAAAGGACGAGTTGATAAAAGAATTCTATAAAATATAAGCAGTGCCGAAACACACAATAAATTGAGAAGTCGGTTAAAACAAAGAAACGAATCTTTTTATGAATATTTATTGCATATGAGAAAGATTGCAGCTTCCTCTAAAGTAGAGGAACTTTCAGTAATCCAGTATATTGTTGACGGAGTCCCGGGGAAAAAAGAAAATAAATATGATCTGTATAGGGCAAAAACTTATTTAGATCTAAAAGACAGATATACAATTTATGAAAAAATACACTGCGATGAAATGAACGATACAAAAAGTAGACAAGGTATTACAAAAGTAGAACGTTGTTATAATTGCGGTTCAAAAAGTCATAGAAAATCAGAGTGCAAGACCACCAAAATGTTTTAAATGCAATAAAACCGGACATATCTCAAAGAATTGCATTTTAAATGAAAATTCAAATACGGCCATGAATATCATATCCAGTCCAAAAACTGTTAAAATAATTTTTGTTCAAAATCAAGAATTTACTGCTTTAGTGGATACTGGTTCAGAATAAACTTTAATGAAAGAAAGTGCTTTCAAAAACAAAATAAAAAACGCAGACGTGACGGATTTTCAAACGAAGTTGATAGGGCTAGGAAATGGAAGCTCAAGTACTAAAGGTATTTTCGAAACTAAAGTTTTAATTGATAATGTTTCAGCTTTACAAAAGATCGTGTTGCTACCTGACGGAGTTATTAATTATGACTGCATATTAGGTTACGACTTCATTGCAAAATTTAAAGTTATAATGGATGAAAATGGAATTAATTTTGAAATAAAAAAAGGTAGCGAAAGCCATTTTGTGATGAATATACAAAGTGATATCAACGAAGTCGATGTACCATCTAAACATAAAGAGGAAATCAACAATATTATTCAATCCTATAGCCCAGTAGAAAATTCAAGTCCACCAATAAAAATGAAAATATTACTGCATAATGAAATACCTATTTACCATAGCCCAAGTAGATTACCAGTGACACAACAAGAAATAGTTAAATTACAAATTGAAGATTGGATTAAAGCAAATATTATTAGACCATCTACATCCGAATATACTAGTAGGGTAGTGGTAGTAAAGAAAAAGGATGGATCGCACAGAGTCTGTATAGATTACAGAAAATTAAATCAGGTAATTATTAAAGATAGATTTCCTGTTCCACTAATCGAAGAAGTGTTAGATGATTTACAAGGAGCGAAAGTATTTTCGGTATTGGATTTGGAAAATGGATTTTTCCACGTGCCAATAGAAGATGATTCTAAAAAATATACGGGTTTTGTAACGAAAGAAGGAACATTTGAATTTAATCGTGCACCATTTGGTCTTTGTAACTCACCGGCTGTTTTTATCCGCTTTATAAATCATATTTTTCGAGAATTAATCAACCAAAAAATGATGCTGGTATATATGGATGACATCATTATACCATCAAAAGATGATACAGAAGGTATAAGTAAGTTAAAATGTATACTAAACGTTGCTGCTATTAATGGTTTAAAAATAAAATGGAAATGCAAATTTTTACAAAAATCAGTTAGTTTTTTAGGTCATGTCATTTCCGAAGGAAAAGTTGCACCTGGTGAAGAAAAATTAAAGGCCATTAATAAATTTCCTGAACCTAAAAATATAAAAGCCTTACAATCCTTTTTAGGTCTAACAGGGTTCTTTAGAAAATTTGTTCCTGGTTATGCATTATTGGTGAAACCACTAACTGATTTATTAAAAAAAAATAGTGTGTTTAAAATGGGAGAACAACAACTAGAGTCAATAGATAAGATGAAAACACTTCTAACAAAACAACCCGTCTTAAGTATTTACAATAGAGAAGCATCAACTGAACTACATACTGACGCATCTAAACATGGGTTTGCAGCAATTCTGATGCAAAAAACAAATAATGAATTACATCCTATTTACTATTGGAGTAAGAAAACAACGGAAAGCGAGGAAAACTTACACAGTTATTTTTTAGAAGTAAAAGCAGCTTATTTGGCAATTAAAAAATTTCGACACTATTTGTTAGGAATCGAATTTAAGCTCGTCACAGACTGTTCAGCGTACAAACAAACAATATCAAAACTTGATTTACCGCCAGCAGTTTCCCGTTGGATTTTATATTTGCAAGATTTCATATTTTCAGTTGAACATCGTAAAAATACAAGAATGAGACATGTAGATGCTCTCAGCCGATATCCATACCAGATTCTAGCCATTAACACAGAGGTAACAACTAGACTAAAGAAAGCCCAAAATTTAGACCCTCATATAAACACCATTAAAGAAATTTTAAAAACAAAAGATTATGAAGACTACAAATTAAAAGGAGAGATTCTATATAAAAATATACAAGGTCAAGATCTAATAGTCGTACCAAAAGCAATGGAAAAAGAAATAATCACACACAAACATGAAATTAGCCAATTTGGAACTGAAAAAACAATGTATTTATTGCAACAACAGTTTTATATTCCACATCTTCGCAGTAAGGTTAATCTGTGTATTAAAAATTGTATCAAATGTATTTTGTATAATAAAAAAACGGGAAAACTTGAAGGATATCTACATTGCATAGATAAAGGGAATCAGCCGTTAGAAACAATACATATGGATCATCTTGGACCTATGGATGCAACAAGTAAGCAATATAAGTATCTTTTTGTCATTGTAGATAGCTTTTCGAAGTTTGTATGGATGTATCCTACCAAGACAACATCTGCAGAAGAAGTTCTAAAAAAACTAAGTATCTGGCAAGAGGTTTTTGGCAATCCTAAGCGGATCATAAGTGATAAGGGTCCAGCTTTTACGTCAACAGTTTTTTCCGAATTTTGCAAAAACGAAAACATCGAGCACATAACAACAACAACGGGAGTACCTAGAGGCAACGGACAAGTAGAGAGAGTAAACAAAGTAATAATATCAGTATTATCAAAAGTCTCATCTGACAAATCATATACGTGGTACAAATATGTTAGCAAAGTCCAACGTGCAATCAATAGCTCAGTACACAAATCTACCAAGGTGACACCTTTTCAATTAATGTTCGGAATTTCAATGAAAAATCCAGATGACATATGTATAAATAACCTATTAGAAGAAGAATTCAAAAACCAGTTTGATAATGATCGTGAAGAATTGAGACAGACGGTAAGAAAACAAATTGAAAAAGCTCAAGAAGAATATAAGCCCATTTTATAATTGTACCACCTATATTAATTAGTCCTCTTTTCTGTTTATATGGTAACATTGTATGAACCATGTTTCTTATATTGTCTATTTCTTTCAAAATAATTTTTCTATGATTGTATTCATGTGTTAGTAGATTAAGTGTTTCTTCTAATTCGTCTATAACTTTATTTATTTCATTTGGGTCTATGATGTGAAGTATTGTCTCAAAATTATTTGGTAATTCAATTTGATCTAATTTTATAATCGTATAACCTGTTTGGCTGTCAATTTTGTGTATTGTCATTGTTTGTTGGCTGCTCGGGAGATATGATAGAAGCCATATCAATGTCATTATCTTCATGATAGCCTGAAAATTTAAGAGGTCTTTTAATATTTTCTATATGAATATTGTCTAATTTCAATTTTCTGTATTTCGGTTCGTTTTTATGTCTAACGGCTTTATAGTTTTTAACGTATCCCTCCTTTCTTTTTTCAATATATTCTTCTCTATTTCTATTTTGTTTGTCTAATATTCTCTTTTTTGTTGCGTTAATGTTTTTTATAAGTTCTTCGATGGAAGTTTCTCTATTTTGTGCTTTTTGTGGAGTTGTTTTTATCGTAGAGTGAAAGGTATTGTTATAAATTTTTACTGCCTCTAACATTTGGTCGCGAATGTTTATTTTATTTTCTAAATTAAGAGTTATTATTTTCTCTGTAATTGTATTATGGAACCTTTCTATGTCTGAATTCCCAGTATGGCTGTTTGGTTTTGTGGAATGAAAGTCTATTCCTTGGTTTTTTAAATATTCTTTAACTTCATTTCTAAATTCGTTATCAAAAACAAATTTTCTTGGTTTACCTTTAATACTAATAAATAACTTAAATTTTTCTATTAATGTTTTGTGATTTCTATTTTCTAAATTGAAACTTATGACATGTTTAGATAATTTGTCTATAAAATTTATAAATGAATTTTTTCTATTGACGTAAGTATCTACATGGATTATTTCATTTAAATCTTGAGGAGTTTCTGTGAATTGAAATTTTGCTTTTATAGGTTTTCTATCATATTTTGATCTATTACAAACGTCACAATTATTTATAATTTTATGAATATGTTCTCTAATTTTTGGGTGAAAAATTTTTCGTTTTATATCTTCATAAGTTGCTATTATTCCAGAATGTCCTGATTCATTTTTGTGAAAAAGTGCTATCTGTTTATTTAATCTTGCTTCATCTATTATGTCTTTGGCATAATATGTACATTTAAAAAATTGAATATTTGTATCGAATGTTTGAATTATTTTTTGTTGTAAAATATTGTATTCTGGGTCACTCAAAAAGGAAAATATCCCTGTTTTACCATTAATATGTGTTTTTAAAATACTTTCTAAATTTTCACTATGTAAGTCTTGTTTATCTATATATATTCTATGTTTTTTAAAAATACTTTCATATTGTTTATCTTTTCTTTCACAAAGTATAACTTGGTATTTGAAACGATTAACTATTGTCTCTATTATTGGAATGTGATTATTATATTCTTCTTCTTGGGAATGTATGGTTTGCATTTCAACCGTATTATTGTCATTTCTCTCTTCGTTAATATTAATCTCTAATTCTGAGTCAATTAAATTAATTTCATTTGTTTCCGTATTAATTCTACTTAGAAAATCTGCTACTTTATTATTTTTCCCTTTTATATATTCTATGTTGAAGTTATATTCTCCTAAATATAATAACCATCTTTGTAATCGAGGATTAATATCTTTACACATATGTTTTGTCTGTAACCATTTAATTGGTTGATGATCTGTTTCAAGATCGAATTCTTTACCGTATAGGTAAGGCCTAAAATATTTTGTTGACCATACTATGGCTAGAAGTTCTTTTTCTATAGTAGAATAGTTTCTTTCATGTTCGTTAAGTGTTCTTGAAGTATAGGAGATTGGGTGATTATCTTGGGTTAGAACAGCTCCAAGTGCAAAATTGCTAGCGTCTGTAACAAGTTTGAATCTTTTCTCGAAATTAGGGTATCTAAGAACAGGGTGTTCTGTGATTAATTCTTTTAATTTTTCGAAAGCGTATATATATTCTGGATCGTGTATATTAATTTTTGTCTTTTTCTTTAAATATTTGGTCATTCCGTAAGCTATTTTTGAATAATCCTTTACGAATTTCCTATAATATCCCGTTATTCCTAAAAAGGATTTTATTTGTTTCTCTGTTGTAGGTAATTTTAGATTTTGGATAATCTGAATTTTCTTAGGATTAGGTTTTACACCTTCTGGAGTTAGGATATGTCCTAAATATTCAGTTTCTTTTGAAAGAAAATTACATTTGTCAATTTGAATTTTTAAACCTGCTTTTCTTAGGCAATGGAAAATTTTCTTCAGATTAGTTAAGTGTTCTTCTAGAGATCCACTAAAGATTAGTATATCATCTAAGTATACTACACAAATCTTATTAATGTAATCTCTTAAGATTGAATTCATTAATCTTTGAAAAGTTGCTGGGGCATTTTTTAACCCGAAAGGCATCCTGACGTATTCAAAGTGACCTAAAGGTGTGGAAAAAGCAGTTTTTCTTCTGTCTTTTTCATCAACTAAAATCTGATGGAAACCTTTCGCCAGATCTAGAGTAGTAAAATATTGAGATCTTCCTAATTTATCCAATATATTGTCTATGTTTGGTATCGGGAATTTATCGTTAACTGTAACCTCATTTAGTTTTCTATAATCTATAACTATTCGCCATTTTTGTTTGCCAGAATTATCTAATTTTTTAGGTACTATCCAGAGAGGAGAATTATAAGGAGAATTGCTTTCCCTTATAATTCCTTGATGTAACATATCTTTAATTTGTTTATTAATTTCTTTTTCATGTACTTGAGGATATCTATATAATTTACAATAAATTGGATTTTCTACCGTAGTATATATTTCGTGTTTAATTTCATGAGTGAAGGTCAAATTTTCACCTTCCAGAAAAAATAAATCTTGAAAGTTATATAATAAGTTTTTTAAACCTTTTTCTTCTTCTTTATTTAGGTATTGTAAATTTAATTTACATAAAATTTGTTCAGGAATAGGTTCTAAATTGCAAATTTCATTGTAAACAATTGGATAGTCCAATTCTTCAAATGGTATTTTAGTTTTATTTAATATTTCGATATTTTTTTTTTCTAAATCAATTTTTGCCTTAAAAGGTATAAGAAAATTTTGTCCTATAATAGCGTTATATTTTCTACCTTTTAAGTTGGCTACCTTCCAAGAGATTGTACCGTTTTCTAAAAATTCTACAGGGAAAGGAGTAGTTAACTGATTTGTCACTTTTTTTGATACTATTTATAGTAGTAAAATATATAGGTTGTCCTAATTTTTCTTCGGGGATGTCTGTAATTATTTTTGGGCTAATGATACTAGTATCTGAGCCAGTATCTATTAAACATTTTATTTCTTTATCTTTTATGGTTAATTTTATTATGGGTAACTTGGATCCTGAGGCTCTTTTATAAAATTTACTTCTTGCAATTCTATTTTCTCTATTTCCATGGGTTCAGCCATATCTATTCCAAGTTGTCTTGGATTGTTATATCTATATTGTCCCGAATTATTTTTAAATAGTCCTGAATTGTTTTGTTGAGAGTTATTTTTAAATAGTCCTGAATTATTTTGTTGGGAATTATTTTTAAATAGTCCTGAATTATTTTGTTGGGAATTATTTTTAAATAGTCCTGAATTATTTTGTCTAGGATTGTTTTGTTCAGTATAGTTTTGTTTAGAGTTATTTTGCCTATACTGTCCTGAGTCTTGGTTAACATGTCGTACATTATAATACCCTCTTTGATAATTATTTTTTTCTGGATTGGTAAATCCGTTTTGAGTGTTATTATTATTATTTTGAATATTTCTTCTATACGAATTTGAATTATACTTTACATTAAAATTATTTTTATTTCTTATGTTATCTTGCCTATATGATCTTGATATAGCTCTTTCGTCATCTAAAAGTTTATTTTCTGCTAATTGATTAAATATTTTTATTAGAGTGTCTTCTTTATTTATATGACATCTAACTAAACTGTCTATTTTTTCTAGAACAATGCCGACTAGATATCGGTCATTATTTTCTGGACTATAAATTATAGGTTTACTATCATCAAAATCATATAACTCGTTTAAAAGATAATTAGTTTCCCTAACCTTATCAAATAATTCTCTTAAATTACTTACCCGTAAGCTTCTGCATTTGTTAATTAACTCTGCATAATCTACTCTGGGTCTGAAGTGTTGTTTTAATTCTGCCTTTACTATATTCCATGTTAATTGTTGTCCTAAGCGTTGTATGCATCGTTTGGCATCACCTTGTATTTTTTCATTTATTACTATTTCTTGGCAATATGCTTCCAGACATACATTTTTGTTGCATAATTCAATAGCTTTTTCTGCTTTGATGAATTCTTGTAGCGTGAATTCGCCTACACCGTTGAATGGTTTTAGATATCGGAAATGGTTGATACATTGTTCTGGTGTTAACTTGAATATTGAGTCTAATTGTTGTTGCTGTATCGACTGTGGTTGTTGTAGCTGATTTATTTGTTGAAGTTGTAATTGATGTTGTTGTTCTTGTTGTTGAAGTTGTAATAGATGTTGTTGTTCTTGTTGTTGAAATTTTTCCTGCATTCCGAGTATTTCATTTTTATGTTTTTCTTGAAATTCCAAGACTAACTGTTTTAAATTTTCGATTTCTGACATGTTATTTTTGTTATTTATATTTCTATTTTTATCAAATAAACTGTTTCTTTGTGTCATATAATATTATATTATTATATTTGTAGTTACAAAATTTGTAACACTTTTGATTAACTGATTTTTAGTTTAATCGTGTTTTTATATATAAAAAAAATTTTTGTAACACTTTTGATTAACTGATTTTTAGTTTAATCTTGTTTTTATAAAAAAAATTTTTGTAACACTTTTGATCAACTGATTTTTAGTTTAATCGTGTTTTTATAAATAAAAAAAATTTTTTTTTTTTTATTTTAAATTTTATTATATATATTTAGATTCGTTTCACTAGATATCAACTCTTTGGAGAGATATCCTACCGACTGCGCCAATTTTATTTATTAATTAGTTATTAATAAAAAAAACACAATAATTTATTTTTTTAAATAGATGTTTTAATTTTATTGAAATTTAAAATTTAAATCTTAAATTTAATTTTACAACTATTTTAGATTATTCAAGTTCAACAATTTGGTTTAGACTGACTTCTTTTTTAATTAGTTACCAATATTTATATTGGTTATTATTTACAATATTTTATTTAATTCTTAACTTATACAAAGATATTTCTTTGTCTTAAATACATAATATAAATCTTAATCTATTTTATTTATTTCTTTAAAAACAAAGAAAGTAATTTCCTTGTCTCAATATAATAATTAGGGGGGGTGTATTAAGTCCATAGGTATTAAGTCCAGAATACAAAAATATGGACTTATTTCCATTTGAAATGGAAATAAGTCCATAAATTGAATTATGGACTTATTTCTCTTTTACATTGGGAATTAAGTCCATATGGTATTATTTCACTTTGAGAATTTTCTTTAATATTGTAAAAAATTAATTTTTTGTTAGAAAATAAATTTTATATTCATTATAAATACAATTATAATACAAATTTCTTTTTACATAAATATATGTGCATTATTATAATACATAATTAATTAAGTATTTTTACAAATATACATAACTAGTTAAAAACTTCAATAAAATTGGTTACAATTTGCCTGCAAACTGGGCACAAAATTGGCGAAAATATTCTGGAAAAAGCGTAAAACTCTGCTTTTAAATCCAAATCTAAAATCCCTCCTAATTCAGAATCTTACATATACATATATATAAATATTCTAGAAAAAGCGGAAATCCTGATTTTGAATCCAACTCTAAAATCCCTCAAAAGGAATCCCTAAAATCTTTAAATGGAGGGAATTTAGAGTTGGATTCAAAAGCAGGGTTTTACGCTTTTTCCAGAATATTTATATATGTGTATATGTGGGATTCTGAATTAGGAGGGATTTTAGAGTTTGATTCAAAAGCAGGGTTTTACGCTTTTTCCAGAATATTTATATATATGTATATGTAAGATTCTGAATTAGGAGGGATTTTAGATTTGGATTTAAAAGCAGAGTTTTACGCTTTTTCCAGAATATTTTCGCCAATTTTGTGCCCAGTTTGCATCCAACTCTAAAATCCCTCAAAAGGAATCCCTAAAATCTTTAAATGGAGGGAATTTAGAGTTGGATTCAAAAGCAGGGTTTTACGCTTTTTCCAGAATATTTATATATGTGTATATGTGGGATTCTGAATTAGGAGGGATTTTAAAGTTGGATTCAAAATCTAACTTAATTCATAGCGCCTATATTTTCAAATTAAAAATAAATTATGGTGTTAATACTCAATAAATTCTGGACTTAATTCTCAATGTAAAAGAGAAATAAGTCCATATTTCATTTTATGGACTTATTTCCATTTCAAATGGAATAAGTCCATAATTTTAATTTATGGACTTAAAACCTATGGACTTAATACACCCCCCCTAATAATTATCTTATTAAAACATGACTTGATTTGTTTACTATCTATTGTTTACCTGATTGTAACTTTCTTATTTAAGACATGTTTTAATTTGTCTATTAGTATTGATTATTATTATTTACCTGATAACAAGATATTTTGTTATGACATGTTTTATTTTGTCTGTTAATATTGATTATTATTATTTACTTGATAACAAAATATTTTGTTAAGACATGTTTTATTAAAATTATCTTCCTGATTCTAAATATTCTATTACTTCTTTAATTGTTTTATCATTATGTGTTAAGGACGTAACTCGCGCGTGCGCCCTTTTTACGAGCGCATGTGCGCAATAGAGCCCGCGCGGCCCTGCTGGAACTCAAAAAGCCAAAAATCCGAAAATTTTTCCCCGTTCTGTATAATGTGCTGGTAGCCTACCTTGAGTGGGGGGAAACAGGTATAAATAAAAGGCCTTTGGCTTATTTTATTATAGTAAAAAAACAAAATGAGCGAAATTTTCGGATTTTTGGCTTTTTGAGTTCCAGCAGGGCCGCGCGGGCGCTCGTAAAAAGGGCGCACGCGCGCACGTACAAAGGGCGGCCGCGCGCACGTACAATGGGCGGTCGTCGCCCGGCAAAATCCGAACCACTAAAATCAACTACCTTAAATTACACCATTAAAAAAAAGAATTCTTCTTTTATAATAAAAAAAATTAAATTGTTTTTAAAAAATTGACCCGATTGAAAATAAATGTTTATTTTTTTTTTTTGCACTATAAATATGGAGTAACCCTTACGGCTTTGTTCAAAGAATAAAGTAATTTTAAATTGTTAAGTTAGAATGGCCAAAAAGATTTTTTTAAAAAAATTTATTGATGAAGATCCAAAATTCGAAATAGTAAATGAAAGAAACCAGTATGCTCATCGCTTTAAAATATTATCGCGTAAAATAACTTTTAAAATTAAATCGACTCCAAGCAGCGAAGATATGCTTTCGTGGTTTAAAGATGCAATAAACGAAATTGTAGAATACTCGCTTGAGAACGTTAATCCAACCGACCTTGTTGGAATAACATTTTTTGGGAATAATTTTCAAGAACGAACACCGGGTTGGATGAGCTACAAACCAGCAAGCACCCTCAAGGTTGAAGATATATGGGAGTTAATTTATAAAATTTTTCGACGTACTATATAGTCAAAGGGTATAATAAATTTGCCATTACGTTTGTAACGCAGAGAAGGAGGGGAGGTAGATATAGACTCAAGTGTATGGATCGGATCAGAATCAAAAAATAAATCGATTTAGCGATGTATGTCCGTCCGTCCGTCGGTCATTACGATAACTCAAAAAATAAAGGAGCTAGGATTATGAAATTTTCACAAACTCGTTTTTATGCAAAAACCGGAATCGCTATCTAAATCCAGCCATTTTGGTTCATGGGTTCGGGTACCTGCCATACAACTTCTTTTTATATATGAGTATTTCTCTGTACCTATTGCAGCTGCGTGTCTGAAATTTTTCCAAAAGTAGTTTAGTTTTATGGCCAAAGTTTCTGCAAAATGTGGTTGGTCTACTACAGAGGGTTCGAGTAGCTGCCATACAACTCCTTCTTTTATATGAGCTTTACACTACACCTGATGAAGCTGGGTGTCTGAAATTTTGCAAAAAATAGTTTAGTGTAATGGGCAAAGTTACTGCAAAGTTTGGTTGGTCTACTGCAGAGGGTTCGAGTAGCTGCCATACAACTCCTTCTTTTATATGAGGATTTCACTACAGCAAATGAAGGTGGGTGTCTGAAATTTTGCCAAATATAGTTTAGTGTAATGGCCAAAGTTACTGCAAAATTTGGTTGGTCTACTCCAAAGGGTTCGAGTAGCTGCCATACAACTCCTTCTTTTATATAAGCATTACTCTACACCTAATAAAGCTGAATATTTTAAATTTTGCCAAAAGTAAATAACAGCATGATATAATGTATATGTTACGGTCATGCGGGTATCCCAGAGTTGACACAGTCTACTCTACCACACTCTTCCTCTTTTTTCATTTAAAATTACTTTAAACTAAAATACAAATAACAAGTTTACTATACTATCACAACAAGATTATTGCACTTACTTGTTGTACATTATCTAGTTGACCTTGTCTATTATTTACAAAAGTGTTTTCCGGAAATTAATTATGCCGGTATCACGATGCCGGTATACGGTTAAGGTCATTGAACTTGGGATAATACCTCATTTGCATAAATATTTTCCCACGCCCAAGTGACATGTATACTACTATTTATATAACATTATATTATAATTATTTATTTTTATTCTTTTATATAAATCCATCAGTTTGGAGCATTTTAACATATGATGTTCTGCTGAATGACAAGGACAAGTATCTGGAACAGTTGTCATGTTGTCTGATGTAAAGGGACGTATCCTAGTGATATCCATACTGTTTGGTTTTAATTTGTATAGAATTTTAAAATAATTTTAAAAAATGAAAGTGAATTTTTAATTGTTCATAATGTTCCTCTATTAAAATATCTTCATATTTATCTAAAAAATTATTTAAAGATTATCCGATTTGATGTATATCCATTTTGAAAAATAAATGAAAACTGACCCCAATTATTTTTTTATAAGTTCTAAACCACTTAATAAATCCAATGCTGACTGAGCTTGGTCTTCTGCTTTTTGCAGTTTCTCATTAATAAATTTAATTGGTTTTTTAATTTGAAATTCAATTACATCACTCATATTTGAAAATTTTTCATTTAACAATTCCGAGAATTTGATATGAATTTTTAATATTTTTAATTTTTCTTCTGCTAATTTAAGTTCTATAGATACTGTTGTCTCTAAATGATTAACCATTTCTCGCATTTCGTTTTGTAATAGTTCTTTCTGAAAGAAAATATGTTTATTTACTGAATTTTGTGTTGCTGCGTCACGCCCATTAATTGGTTCTTGGACATTTGATAAAGTTTTGTTATCTTTATCATAATTTCCTTCAGAAACTAATTTAAGACCTATACCTGGGGGACCTTGAGTATGTATTTTTCTATAAGAAGAAACTATACTACGTCCAAATTTATCAAGCGACATTATGATTTTAACTGATTGTTAATGTAAATAGTTATTGAATTATATTTGCTTCTCTCAACTCTTCAATTATAGATACAATTTCATTATGATGATTGTTGTTACCACCTGTTTCTGATGTTATTAAAAGTCTTAATCTGTCAACTAATTCATTAGGATCATCCCAATAAACATACTGATTTGACTGATTTGCATATTTTAAATGGGTTTCTGGTGAAGAAGATTTATTAAAATAATTAGTAAAATTTTTTTTCGAACAACCTGAACCAGTTTTTTTATGTTTAGTGTTATAATCATGATCATATAATTTTCTTAATATATTTTTGTATTTAAAATCTTTATTTCCTTTTATTTGCTCCAAAAGATCATAATTTCTTCTATATGCATTCGTTTTGTTAAGTATTTGATGATATGTTTTTAAATCACTATCAGTATAGTTTATAGGTTTTTTTTTAAATATCAATTCATATAGACCATCAGTTCCTTTAAAAACTTCATTATCAATCAACATATTTTTAGTAATTGCATCTTTTTGAAAATTAGCATTCCCAAGTTTTTGAAGATTTAATGACTCATCAAAATATGGCTCATATGTCTTATCAAGTTCTGAATTGTTAAGAATAGGAAATTGTGAAATTGATGATTCATCAATAATATTATCAGTTATAAATGACGTCTCAAATTTTATAGTATTTGATGTTGAAGTTATAAATTTACTGTGAGTATTACTTTTGTTGCTAGGTGTTTTAACTTCCGGCTTAAATGATCTCAATAATTTTAAGGTGTTATCATCGCTAGCAGACAATTTATTTTCCGGTTTGATAACATTATTTGAAAATTGTTGTTGTTGTTATTTGACAACATTTGTTAATTCTTTCAATGGTTTTGTAATTGGAGTGAAAGCTTCTTCTCGATTACGGTCTTCTGATAGCTTCTGAACTTTTAAAGATTGAAATTTCCTTTTTAAATTTTTACGAGTTTTCATTAAATCTTTCATAAGTTGTTCATCCATTTTTATACCCTACTCCTATAGAATAGGTAAAGGGGTATATTAACTTTGGTATGGTATTTGTAACCACCTAAAGGAAGCGAGTTAGATATGGAAAGTATATATATTTGTGATCAGCGTGACCTCCTGAGTCGATATAGCCATGTCCGTCTGCCCGTCCGTCCGTCCGTCCGTAGGCACGATAACCCAAAAAATAATGAAGCTATCTTGATGAAATTTTAACTGTAGGTTACTAAGACTGAAAGTACGGCGGGGATTGCAAAATGGCGAAATCGGTCCATGGGTTCGGATTCTGGACCTTGTAATCGGACTAAGGGCTAACGAACATATATAAAAAATCTCGATAACTCAACGAGATTATAAGAAAATGACGCTGTTTTCATAAAATTTGTGTTGTAGGGTACTGGTAATGAAACTACGGCGATGACTGGGTACGGAGGGTAATGTACAATGGGTTCGGAACTTAGAATTTTTTGATCGAATTTACGCCAAACGAGCATATTTTCGAAACCAATGAAGATAGAAGTTCCAAATTTGGTATCAGGGTGTCTCTTTCATTTTCCTTAGTGTCCTTGAAATAAGGGCTCCATTGGAATAGTGTGTCGGGGACCAGCCACACATTTCTGAAGACCTTGAAGCATATCTTTAAAATAATAAAGATAGCAGCTGGAAAAAATGTAGAAGTTTCAAATGTGGTTCTGCGCGTTCCCCTAATTTTGAATCAATCAGAGTGGTGGTTCAGTACCCATCTTAGACCTCCCAAGGTTTAAAAGCTTATCATGGAAATTAAAAAAAAATTAAGATAGAAAGTTCCAATTGTGTACAAGGGTTAACTAGTATTTAAAGTATGACGGGGACTGGATATGGCCGCAATCGTACCATGGTTTCGGGTTCTGGAACCTTTAAAAGTTCTAGGGCTAACGAACAAATATCTTAAAAGCAGTATAACTCAAAAAATAATGCCGACATTTTGATGAAATTTAAACTTTAGGTTAATAGTAATGAAAGTGCTATGGGAATTGGTTCTGGTCGATTTCGGACAATAAGTTCGGATTCTATAAGCTTTTGATCGATTTGAGGCCAAACGAGTATAATTTCGAAGCCAAAGAATATATTTCCTATTTCCTAAGTGTCCCCGAAATTTAGACTTAATTGTGTGGTGGTTCAGTTGGCTCCTAAGAAATTCCAAAATTAAAAAGCTTATCTTGGAGATTCATGAAGATAAAAACTTTAAATTTGATACACGAGGGTTCTTTCCTATTTCCGTGTTTATTTAACACTTTTATATTTTTAAAAGACTAAGAAATTTACCATAACACATATTTTGTATAACAAAATATTTTTTTTTAATAAAGGATTAAATTCCTTTTTTTTAATTTTTATCATATCATATATTTTATTGAATTATTACCATATTTAATTAAGACATTGTGTACAATACTTACGATATATTCAAAGGTACTTGTTGCATTTATGTAAAATTTATTTTTTTATTTAAATGAATTATATGGAAAGTTCTAAATTTGTAATTATATTTTAGAAATACATTTATTGCATATTTTTAAATAAAAATGTATTTAAATCTTATAAACATTTTCGATAGGCAATTTGGAAAAATTTTAATTATTAAATATATTAAATTTTTATCACAAAATTTAATAATTCAAATTTTTTCGCTTTTGTAATTGAATTGAAATAAATATATTTTCATTTAATTCAAGTTTTTTTGTTTTTTAATATTTTCAAATCGATAAATTAGTAAGAATTTGTAAAATTTTTGTAATAGAAAATGTTTTTAGTATTATAAAGTTAATTTGGTTAGCTATGTTTTACGACCAAACTAATAACAGCTTTTATTGTTTTAAAATGACTAATGGACTTCCCATTAAATTTCAACCAAATAGGTTAATAATTCAAATTTTTTCGCTTTTGTAATTGAATTGAAATAAATATATTTTCATTTAATTCAAGTTCAACCAAACCAAATAGGTGTAGGGTTTCTTTACTTATTTTAAATAAGGATTAGTTCAATTATTAACTGTAAATTATCAACTGAACTGTTCTCTTGCTAACTGATAATCGCTAACTGCTGACTGGTAACTGCTATATGTAATCTGTTAACTACAAACTACTAACTGCTATCTATTAAATGACCTATTCAGTTAGTAACTGTCAACTGCTAACAGATCTTGGTTTAACTAAAATTTAGCAAATGCATCAAAATTTTTTCTATATCGCCCATTATTTAAACCACTATCTTTGTCAATTAATAGAAAACCATAATTGTCATTCCACCAGCATACACTCAATTTTTTAAATTCATTAAATGTCGTATCAGAATTTACATGATCATTATATATATGTTTTAAATTTAAATCATCTTGCTTAAATATAATTAAAAAATTAGCATTATCTCTAACTAAATGATTTGGAATTCTTGTATATGACTGACATAAATAAAAGCTATCTACTTCTTGGTGACGACCCATACAAAAATATGCTCTTACATTATCTTGTTTATCACAAGCTACATCATCAAAAATAAATATTGAGTTTGGCTGTGAGGCTGATGATTCAATTACATCAGCATTATTTGAAATTTCATTATATCCCATGGTTTTATTATTTTTTTAAATATTCATATTTAGGTTGATGCAATGATTTCGAGTAGATATATATGTTTTCAAATTTAAGCCCTTTAGAATCTAAACGCATACTTACATATCATTAGTTTTACCACAATTTGAAGGTCCGACTATTAATCCTCTTATACTATCTGGAAAACATTCACCATGTCTTTTTATTTTCTTTTTTGAATTTTGATCGAAATTTTTAATTTTAATTGCATTATCTAGTTTTATAAATTTCATTTTCTAAAAGATGATTAGTATTTGAGTTACTTTCTTAAACCAAACAACTTAATATTATGCCACTTCATAATAAATATTCAATCAGTAACCAAAAAACTGTTAATGGAAAAGGTGTAGTGAATTCTCTCATTAATAAACTACCATTTGAAGCACATTTACCTGGTTATAATTATTGCGGTCCCGGGACAAAACTAGCAAAACGATTAGCTCAATGAAAGCTAAAGATAGGCTTGGTATGGGTTTAAAAAAAAATAAAGAAAATTTTAAGAAAAAAGATTTTGTACCAAAAATTGGAGGAGTTTTACCTTTAATCCATATATTTTCTGATCTATCTGCTATTGGAGCACTTTCAGGCGGCACTGCAGGAATAACTAAAGCTGTTAACAATGCTAAAAATGCTCGCAAAGAGTTGAAAGAAAGTCAACGTCATAATAAAATGATGGAAGTGATTGCATTAAAAGGAGGTAATGGATTTTATTTAAAAACATATAAAACAGGATTAGGTCTTTATTTAAATCCATAAAACCATTAACTAAGCTACCCAATAGAGCTCTTACAAATATTGATTTAGAAAACTTTAGTAAAAAAAACTTATAACATTTTCGAGGAGTTTTTATGATAAGAGATAGTTTACCATTATGTAGACCTTGGAAATATGAAAGTGGTATAATAAATTTAGATAATTCTATTGGAGATGGAAAGCATTGGGTAGCTTATTTTAAAAATTATGAAATAACTCATTATTTTAATAGTTTTGGAAATTTAAGACCACTATTAGAAGTAATAAAATATTTAGGATATAAGCTTACATATAATTATAATAAATATGTTTAGAATTTTTATTTCATATTGTTAAGAAAAAAAAATATTCTCTAAAATATAATATGGGTTTCTGGTGAAGAAGATTTATTAAAATAATTAGTAAAATTGTTTTTCGAACAACCTGAACCAGTTTTTTTATGTTTAGTGTTATAGTCATGATCATATAATTTTCTTAATATATTTTTGTATTTAAAATCTTTATTTCCTTTTATTTGCTCCAAAAGATCATAATTTCTTCTATATGCATTCGTTTTGTTAAGTATTTGATGCTATGTTTTTAAATCACTATCAGTATAGTTTATAGGTTTTTTTTTAAATATCAATTCATATAGACCATCAGTTCCTTTAAAAACTTCATTATCAATCAACATATTTTTAGTAATTGGATCTTTTTGAAAATTAGCATTCCCAAGTTTTTGAAGATTTAATGACTCATCAAAATATGGCTCATATGTCTTATCAAGTTCTGACTTGTTAAGAATAGGAAATTGCGAAATTGATGATTCATCAATAATATTATCAGTTATAAATGACGTCTCAAATTTTATAGTATTTGATGTTGAAGTTATAAATTTACTGTGAGTATTACTTTTGTTGCTAGGTGTTTTAACTTCCGGCTTAAATGATCTCAATAATTTTAAGGTGTTATCATCGCTAGCAGACAATTTATTTTCCGGTTTGATAACATTATTTGAAAATTGTTGTTGTTGTTATTTGACAACATTTGTTAATTCTTTCAATGGTTTTGTAATTGGAGTGAAAGCTTCTTCTCGATTACGGTCTTCTGATAGCTTCTGAACTTTTAAAGATTGAAATTTCCTTTTTAAATTTTTACGAGTTTTCATTAAATCTTTCATAAGTTGTTCATCCATTTTTATACCCTACTCCTATAGAATAGGTAAAGGGGTATATTAACTTTGGTATGGTATTTGTAACCACCTAAAGGAAGCGAGCTAGATATGGAAAGTATATATATTTGTGATCAGCGTGACCTCCTGAGTCGATATAGCCATGTCCGTCCGTCCGTCCGTAGGCACGATAACCCAAAAAATAATGAAGCTATCTTGATGAAATTTTAACTGTAGGTTACTAAGACTGAAAGTACGGCGGGGATTGTAAATGGGCGAAGTCGGCCCATGGGTTCGGATTCTGGACCTTTTAATCGGTCTAAGGGCTAACGAACATATATAAAAAATCTCGATAACTCAACGAGATTATAAGAAAATGAGACTGTTTTCATAAAATTTGTGTTGTAGGGTACTGGTAATGAAACTACGGCGGTGATTGCGTACGGAGGGTAATGTACAATGGGTTCGGAACTTAGAATTTTTTGATCGAATTTACGCCAAACGAGCATAATTTCGAAACCAATGAAGATAGAAGCTCCAAATTTGGTATCAGGGTGTCTCTTTCATTTTCCTTAGTGTCCTTGAAATATGGGCTCCATTGCAATAGTGTGTCGGGGACCAGCCACACATTTCTGAAGACATTGAAGCATATCTTTAAAATAATAAAGATAGCAGCTGGAAAAAATGTAGAAGTTTCAAATGTGGTTCTGCGCGTTCCCCTAATTTTAAATCAATCAGAGTGGTGGTTCAGTACCCATCTTAGACCTCCCAAGGTTCATGGAAATTAAAAAAAAATTAAGATAGAAAGTTCCAATTGTGTACAAGGGTTAACTAGTATTTAAAGTATGACGGGGACTGGATATGGCCGAAATCGTACCATGGTTTCGGGTTCTGGAACCTTTAAAAGTTCTAGGGCTAACGAACAAATATCTTAAAAGCAGTATAACTCAAAAAATAATGCCACTATTTTGATGAGATTTAAACTCTAGGTTAATAGTAATGAAAATGTTATGGGAATTGGTTCTGGTCGATTTCGGACAATAAGTTCGGATTCTATAAGCTTTTGATCGATTTGAGGCCAAACGAGTATAATTTCGAAGCCAAAGAATATATTTCCTATTTCCTAAGTGTCCCCGAAATTTAGATTTAATTGTGTGGTGGTTCAGTTGGCTCCTAAGAAATTCCAAAATTAAAAAGCTTATCTTGGAGATTCATGAAGATAAAAATTTTAATTTGATACACGAGGGTTCTTTCCTATTTCCGTGTTTATTTAACACATTTATATTTTTAAAAGACTAAGAAATTTACCATAACACATATTTTGTATAACAAAATATTTTTTTTTAATAAATGATTAAATTCCTTTTTTTTAATTTTTATCATATCATATATTTTATTGAATTATTACCATATTTAATTAAGACATTGTGTACAATATTTATGATTGTAATGTTGGGTGGTTATTATTAAAGATGATAAATCAATACGGTATTGTGTGAATCTATCAGAGGTTGGCCTATGACACAGTATAGTTCCGTAATTGATTTGGATAATTTTTAGTGCATTATCCAATGCACTTTTTCAAACATTTAGGCGTGTTGCGCCGCTATCCAGTTTTAAAGAAATAAAACATTTATTTCTCTTGTTGGTAAAGCCAAGAATAACATTATTTTTATTTTACCAAAAACCCTTGGTATTTATACTTTTTTTTAATTACAAATACATATAAATTAATTACAATAAAGATTACTAATTTCCACTAATACAATTAATATTATACAAATTAATTCTTACATTAAAAATTTGGTTCTAGTTACTTTAACCCAAATTTATTTATATATTGGTATGCTACAAATAATAATTCACATAGTGCATTCCAAGAACCTCTTTAAGTGGGTCACTAGGTATTCTGTACACTCCGTTCATTAACACTAAGAATATACCACACACAATGTAATGCATTGCTTATAATTATTATTAGTAACATATGGTATATTCATATTACGAACGAAATGAAAACAGAAAGAAAAAAAACCAAAAATGTAGAATGCAATATGATCCTTTAATTTGTAGCATATAATTATTTTAATTATAAGAATTGTCACATTAATGCTTAAACAATTATTTGCGGTGTATCACGGAATACAACTTATTGCAGTGTATTATGGAATTGAATGTAGATACACTACACCCTCACCCTTAAGAGAAAAGTTATTTTGTTTTTGAAAGAATAGAAAATAACTTTTTATTTTGTATTTAAGCATTATAGTTTACAAGTACAAATTCTTATTATTTTATTTTTGTTAAAATTATTTTTAAATTTCTTTTTTTTTTTTATTTTTAAATGAAAAATTTATTTAAAATTGTATTGTTAAAATATTTTTTTTTTTTCTTACATTTTTCTTTATTTTGATTAATTTTAAAGTAATTTTTATTTTAGAGTTAATAAGTAATTTATTTATTTTAATATTATTATTTTCAATAGTAAAATGGTTTTCTTTATAATGTGAAGCACAACTAGTTTAATTTGATATCTCAATTAATTTATAAACTAATAAAAAAAAATTTTATTGTATGTCTTTAAAAATTTATTTTTTGTTTTTTTTTTTGTTTTGTATTACTTAATATTGTGATATTTCAATGTCTTTTAAATTACATAAATTTTTTTTTTTTTTATTTTTTTTTTTGCTTTTAGCAAATAATTAGTTATTTATAATTGATGTAGGTTAGTATCGTTAGAATGAAAAAAAAAACAATACTTTTTATATAATTTCTGTAAATTTCTTTAGCATATTGTTATGTATTTCTTTGGTTTTCCCGTTCATTTCTACAATCGAATTTACGTTATTTTGTTTAATAATTTTGTACGGGCCTTGATAAGGTGTTTGATGTTTCTTTCTATTACCTAACTTAACTAATACTAAATCTCCTACTTTAAAATTTGAAGGGTTGACATTTTCGTCAAATTTTTCCTTCCTATCTATTTTTACTTTATTTATAATCTCTCGTGTTCTATTTATAGATTCACGGAGTCTAACTTTTAATTCATTATTATAATCATCTAAATTATACACAGGATTTTTACTCGTTATAATGTCATTTGGTAAATATGCAATTTTTCCAAATACTAATTCGTATGGTGTGTAAATTGTGTCTATATGTGGTGTCGTATTGTATGCAAAAGTGTAGTAAGGTATGCATTTGTCCCAGTCATTGTCATTTGAAAATTCAAGTAGAAATTCATTTAAAACTCTATGGTTCCGTTCAATTGAACCTAAAGTTTGGTGGTGATATGGAGTTGAAAATTTTTGTTCAATATTAAAACTTTTACAGATATTGTCCATTAATTCATTGTTGAATTCAGTACCTCTATCTGATTTTAATATTTTGAAACATCCATATTTAAGAATGAATTGTTCTACCAGTGTTTTAGCTACTGTAACGGCTTCTTTTGTTTCCATTGGATAAGCTACTACATATTTTGTCAAGTCACATTGTATTGTTAATATATATCTAAAATTATTAGACATTCTTAACGGTCCGACTGTATCTATAGAAACTATTTCAAAACTTGTTGTTGGAGTATCAGTTATCACCATTTTTAGCACATTTTCAAAAAATTTTGTAAAAATGTGCCTATATAGTTTCACTCTGTCCGTCCGTCCGTCTGTCTGTCCGTATGTTTACAAAAACTTTTACACCGTTTGAAATAGAAATAATAAATTTTAACCACGGGTAGATATTACGAAAAAAATAATTTCGTAGAAGAAATTTTTTCTGTAGCCCCACCCGTTACGGAGTTACAGCCCCCCAAATTTGGAAAAAGCCCTATTTTTAAATTATTATAACAAGAGTTCTGTTGGGTATATTTTCAATCTGAAAACGGAAAAAGATAGCTGGTTTTATAAGCTTTATGAATAATTAAAAGCAAATGTTTAGGGTTGCCATACGGTACTAAAATATACAATTATGCAAAACTCAATTTTTGAAAAATTTTTGGCCCCACATATCTTCTAAACGGTTCAAGCTAGGGTCTTGAAATTTTGGGAGAAGTAAGACCTTTAGAAATTAGTAGGAGTCAGTTAACAAAATTTTTTTATCACGTCCCCTATTTAGAAGCTATAAGGGCTTGAAAATTGAAATTTTGCTATTTTCAAACACCTGTAGCTTGAATACCTGTTAAAATTTTTTTTTAGTAATACGATAAATTGAAAGATCTATAATTATATTTCAACATGTGTCAACGGTTTTTCTTAATATTGAAAGGTGCCGAAGTTGCAGCCCCCGAAAATTTCAAAAAAGCCCTATATTTAAATTAGTATAACAAGAGTTCTGCTAAATGTATTTTCAATCTAAAAACGGGAAAAGAGAGCTGATTTTATGGGCTTGACAAAAGTATAAAGTTAAAATGTATAGGGTTGCCATACGGTACTAAAATTTACCATTATGCAAAACTCAATTTTTGAAAATTTTTGGCCCCACATATCTTCTAAACGGCTCAAACTAGGGTCTTGAAATTTTGGGAGAAGTTAGACCTTTAGAAATTAGTAGGAGTCAGTTAACAAAATTTTTTTGTCACGTCCCCTATTTAGGAGCTATAAGGGCTCGAAAATTGAAATTTTGCTATTTTTTAACACCTGTAACTTGAAAACTTGTTCAAATTTTTTTTTACAAATATACAAAATTTACAGCTGCAGCATTATGTTTCAACATATGTTAAAGGTTTTTCTTAAATTTGAAAGGGATTCTTTAAATTGAAGAAATTGTCTCCTAGTTTTAACTATTTTTGCTTAGATAATAAAATTTTAGGTAAAATTCCAAATTTTGGTAGAGTTCAAAATAGATTTCCCCGAAAAAAATTGAAGGGTGAGGACAGGAGGGGGGTGGGCAGATCCATCATAAGTTTACTAAGCAAAAATTTGCGAACCTTCCCCATTGAAGGGCTACTAGGTCTTAAAAATTAAAACTTTTATGTTTATATAAAACAGTAACTTATTCACCAGTGTAAGTTTTTTCCAAAATTACATTGAAGCTGCAACATTATTTTCCGCACTTATTAACAAGTTTCCTTGAGTGCATTGAGGTTATATTCTAAGAATTTCCCTATTAGTCATATAATTAATAAATTAATGAAATAACTAAATTAATATTATCATTTATTTTTATATATATTTTTATAAAAATAAATGATGAAATATTCAGTAAGAAACCGTATATAATTTTGAAAATGTGCTTTTTAAAAACCCTTGGTTTTTTTCCTTACTTGTTTCTTTTACGTTTCGTACTTGTTTATTATAAGCACATAGTTTGCAATTAGAAATGTACTTTTTTACCATTTTAGACATGTTTTTCCAAATATATCTTTGTTTTAATTTTATGACGGTTTTTCTTATTCCCAAATGCCCTCCGTGTGGTGCATTATGGTATTCATTAATTAATTTATATTGCATAATAGCATCATTTATTTTCTGTGGGGGTATATAATATATAAGTATGTTAGTGGAAAAGTGATTCATATTATTTTTATTATTCAATATATTTTTCTGCAGATTATTATATAAATTTTTAAATTCCATTTTCGGAATATACTGGAATATATCATCAGTATCACTTAATGCAAGCTTGCTTATTTTTAATTTGTATATTTCAGATAATAGCTTCTCAACTGTCTAAACGGATTTCGCATGATTATCACTACATCTTACTAATACTTCATTTTTAATTTTATTTATTTTAGGTACCTTACAATTTGAATCAACTATAAATTTTAATTTTATTAAATTTTTGACGTCAGATATGGATGTACAGTCCCAGATATGAAGTTGCTCAGGCTTCGTTTGAAAACTGTCATCCCTTTTATTTTTATCATTTTTATTATTATCAATGCCTCTATTTTTTATAGCAGACATCCCCCTAGTCATCACTAACATTTTTTTCACGGATTCATCATTATTTTTCGGAATCATACTCTTAAGTATGTCCGAGTCAATTTTTATTCTAGACAACGCATCAGCGTTAATATTTATTGTTCCCTGCTTGTAAATTATTTCGAAATCATAATCAGATAAATCTAGTCTTATTCTTGTTAATTTTGAAGATGGATTTTTGTGTGAAAAGAGCGAAACTAAAGGTCTGTGATCTGTGACCACAATAAATTTTCTACCGTAAAGGTAAGGTCTAAAAAAATTTATTCCCCAATGAATCGCTAATAGCTCTTTTTCTATAATTGGTTTGTTGATTTCATGTTTATTTAAAGATTTACTTGCATAAGAGATAGGTAAGTCATTTCCTATTTCTCCTTGCGAAAGAACTGCGCCCAGTGCAAAATCTGAAGCATCAGTTGTAAGTACAAAAGTTTTATCAAAATTAGGATATTGTAAAATAGGTGGACTCATTAATTTATTTTTTAAAGTTATGAATGCATTTTCACATTCATTTGACCATATAAATGGTTGATTTTTCTTTAATAACGAATTTAGACATTTAGCTGTTTCTGCAAAATTTGCAATAAATCTTCTGTAATAATTACAGAAAGCTACAAATCGTCTAACTTCGTCAGCATTTTTGGGTATCGGGTATTCTTTTATTGCTTTATGTTTTGCGGGATCGGTTTTTATACCTTCGCTTGTTATCAAATGTCCCAAGTACACAACTTCGGGTTTTAAAAAACAACATTTATTTGGATTTAGTTTTAGGTTGTATTTATTTAATCTTTCAAAAGTTTTTATTAAATTTTCATTATGATTTTTTATACTACAACCAAAAACAATTATGTCATCCACATAAAGAAAAGCATTTGAATTTAAACGGGTTAATGCTATAGTCAGCATTCTTTGAAAACTGTTTGATGAAATTTTTAGACCAAAAGGTAACCTTTTGAATTGAAAATGACCATCTTGGGTCGAAAATGCGGTTAGTGGTCTAGAGTCCTTATTTAGTTTAATTTGATGAAAAGAACTAGTCATGTCTAAAGTTGAAAAGTATTTGGCTCTTCCTAATTTGTCTAGAACGTCTTCCAAACGCGTTAAAGGAAATTTGTCATTTACTATTTTATCGTTTAGTTTACGAAAATCAACTTCTAAACGCCATTTCTTTTCATCATTAGTACTTTTTTTAGGTACTAGTAATAATGGTGAGTTGTAAGGGCTTATAGATGGTTCTATTAAGTCATCATCTAATAATTTTTGAACTTGTTTCTTGATTTCCTCTTGTTGTGATTGAGGTAATCTGTAATTCTTTATATAAACCGGATTGTTGTCTACGGTATTTAAATTTTGAGTATAAAAATTATTTGTAGATAATGGTTCATTATCTAAATGGAAAATATTATGATATTTTTCAAATATGTATTTTTAACAAAGTATCCTTTGCATGAACATCATTTGTTTCAATATTTATTAGTTTTAAGATTTCTTCTAATCGTTTTTTATCTTTTGTTATTGTTTTTGTATTGACTAAAATGTCATATTGTTTTAAAGAATTACATTGGATTTTAATTTCAGAATCAAGTACTTTTACTTCATGGTTATTGGTGTTCAAAATTTTTATGTGACTAATCCCTTTACATGGTATGATTGTATTGGCTATGAATACACCATCTTTTATTTCTTTATTTAAGACTATACTATCTTCTTTAATATTAATTTTTATTGGATGTATGATTTCACTTCTAGCGGGAATTTTAATATGTTTTATGTTCAAAGGTCTAGTTCTAATTGGAATGGTTATTTCTTCTTCATTGATATCTAATGTTAAAGTATACGTTTCATAGTCTATTTTACATATGTACTTTATTAAGAAGTCTCTACCAATTATACCGTCAGTAGATATTGGAAAATTTTCATCTACAAGATGAAAAGTATTATATATGTGTTTATTAGAAATATCTATTTTTATATTTATTGTACCAAGTGAGCATACTTCTTCACTCGTTATACCTGTTAATTTACATTTTGCTCTTTCGTTAATTTCGTATGAGCTATTATACGACTGACAATTTTCTTTAAAAATTGATATGTCAGCACCTGTGTCTATCAAAAATTTCAAATCTTTATTATTATATCTTAAAATTATAAAGTTTGTCAAATCATGATTAAGATTATATATCTTTAATGGAGAGGATATCAGTAGTTAACCTGGCACTCTGTCATGGGAATTCTGAGCCAGAAAGAGATAGCAATAGTTTGACATATTGACCTACATTTTGATTAATTACCCCGGAAGTAGGTCAAGTTATGTTAAAAGTAGGTGAACTTGACGTCGGCAGTGCCGGTAATTAGGTCAGACAGGTTTAGAAGTAAGTTAAACAACTCTTGTTGTTTATATTGTAATAGGGAATCATGTAAAAGTAGTAAGTAAAAATATTTCAATACAACGTGCGTATGCAAATTAGCATGCAAAGAGAATATAAAGTCAAAAGAAAAGAAAAAAATTTTAAGTCACAATCACAAATAGCAAGTTCATTAAAATGTAAAACATGTTTTCTGCCCAACATGTATATATATTATATGTATGTAATAAGTAGAAGAAAAAAGTCATCGTTTTCTGTAAGGAATGAAAAAAAAAAAAAAAATCAAAACTATGGTTAATTGGTTTTGGTACCTATTCATAATCAACATACATATAAAATAAAAATTTGTTTAGATTATTTGTACATCTCTTATGTAAGATTTTGCAGGTGCATTGCATCTTTAATATGAAAAGTATAAACCTGAAATCAAAGAAGTGCTTTTAAATTAAAAAGAAACAGAAGATATAAGTTAAAAAAATGTATCTTTCATATCTATTTTATGTTGTTTCACCTGTAGATTGTAACTTTAAAGAAAAATTTATTTATTTTTCCTGGGTATCTGAAACTTAAAAACAGTATTGTTTTGTTTTATCAATTTTTATTTAATTTTTAACTAGAATTAAAAATTTTATTTATTTACTTTTTCCGTTTACTGATTATCAGCAAGCGGAAAAGTTAAATTTGAATCTTCGAGGAGTAAATCCCCCTTTTCATTTTTATATAAATAAATTATGGAGGTATTAATACCCTCCTCTAATTCTTTATTACAAATTTCCTCATATTTACGAGGAATAAAAATGATAAAATTTTGAGTTTCGAAAACCCATTTTTCACCGTATCTTGTATTTATTTGTTTTAATTTTTTTAATATATAAAGTCTATTTGGTTCCATTCCTTCAATTTTTAAAAAGGTTTTTTTATAGCATGTATTTGTTTCAGCCTTTTCATTAAAGGCCAATAAAAAACTTCGTTTACTTTGCTGTTGTTGTTGTTGATGCTGTTTTGGATGTTGCTGTTGTTGTAGTAGTAGTAGTTGATGTTGTTGTTGTTGTTGCTGTTGCTGTTGGAGACGATGCCGTTGTTGATCTTGTTGTTCTTCTTGGGTTTCTTCAACTTCGCTATTTTTTGTCTTTCTCCTTTTAGCGGGGAGACGGACAGATGCAGCGACATCATCGCTGTTGCTCATATATAGGTTTAGGAATTCCTGAGCCATGTTGTATGATTTAAATTTTTAATTTAAGTGTAACTGTTGTACAAAATTTCAATATATTTATACTAATTTACAGCGTACAGAAGAATAGAAGTAAAGAAACAGGATTTCACGTTTTTACTACTATAATTTATTGAAATGACATAGACAATCAAACGCAGTATTGCAAAATACTAATTTAAATTCCTGTCATAATTCCTGTCATAGGCTATAATTTTTTATTATGCTCAATTTAGAATTTAATTTTACTTAGAGGAAATATATAATTGACTAAAGTGCATTGCGATTACATTGTTGTTGAATTTTTTTATTTCTTTCGATTAATTCTCTATTTCTATTTTAAGAATAACGTGAGTCCTGACATACTTTGTTGAAATATCTTTTGCATACAGCTATGCTTTACAAATTTTTATCATTAATTTAAGACAAGATTATAGAAATAAAAAGGAAATAATAATTGATTAAATTCTGATTACATTGTTGTAGAGTATTTTACAGAAACAATGTCTAAAAAAATTATTCTACGAAAATTTTTGAACTCATCAGAAAATGTAACGCACTATAGAATTGAAAGCGACCGTGCAGAAATCGTTAAGAGATTTAACTTACGTGGACGTAAAATTAAATTTACTATAAGACCGGTACCAGATAATGTTGAACCCACCAGCTGGATCAAAGATGCAGTATATCACATTATAAAACATATAAATAGTGATATAAATTCTACAGACAAAATAGGATTGACTTTCTGCGGAGAAAGTTTTGAGGAACGTGGCCCTGCATTCATAAATTTCAAAACAGCCAGTGAACTAAAATTTCTGGATGTTTGGGATATTATATCTAAAGTATTTCAAAGCAATTCCGAAGGTAAATTATAAACATGTTTTTCCTTTTTTATTATTATTAATAATATTTTCATTTTCCATTTATAGAATTAAGTACAGATACCTTCTGCATTATAGCTACACAGGTTAAATTACCAGCTGGATTAGGTAGATCCACATCGAAATATATAAACTATACTGATGAATGCCTACGAAAATCATCAATCATCCGCATAAAAAATAAAGACAACCTATGTCTTCCGCGAGCACTAGTTGTTGCTATAGCTAGAGTTGAAAACTTTGCCGAATATAGAAAAATATTAAATGATACGAAAAAGCTTCAAACTTTATCGGCATTATACTTAGTAAATAATTCTGGAGTTTCCATTCCATCTGAAGGTTGTGGAATACAAGAGTTGCAGCAATTTCAAAGTTTTTTAAATAAACATAAAATTGTTGTGTACAAATATGGAGAAGCAAGGAGAAGAGAAGTAATTTTTAAAGGAAATAATGACGGGAAAAGCATCAACTTACTTTATCACGATCATCATTACAATGTTATTACTTCTCTTACAGCTTTCTTTTGTTGTAGCTATTATTGTGAAGATTGTCATATTCCGTATTATGTCAAAAATGAACATAGATGTTCAAAGAACTGTCCTTGCTGCCAAAAAACACCTCAGTGCCCTAAAAATATAAAAAATATTTTATGCAAAGAATGCAATCGCACATTTCGAGGTCAAACCTGTTTAGACAATCACAAGGCGTCAACATCAACAAAATTAAGTATGTGTGAGGAAATACAAAAATGCAAAAGCTGTTTCAAAGTTCATAAATCAAAAAGAAGTCATAAATGTGGGGAATTTTATTGTAGCATTTGTAATGAACATGTCATGCAAGATCATCAATGCTTTATTCAAAAAGTCAAAAACCTTTCAGAAAATTATAAAAAGGACTTTATTTACATATTTTATGATTTAGAAACTAGACAAGAGGATAATACATTGTCAAAAACAAAACAACATACCCCAAATTTATGTATTTTACAACAAAGATGTGATAATTGTATAGATGAAGTAACATTATATTATTGTAGAAAATGTGGATTAAGAGAAAGATGCTTTGAAAAAGAAAATATAATATCAAAATTCATGGATCATATAATAAAATTAAGAACCCAATATAAAAAGGTTATTGTGATTGCTCATAATGGACAAGTATTTGATCATCAGTTTGTTTTAAATTATATTCTTACTAAAACTGTTCTTCAACCAAAATTAATTATGAGAGGAACAAAAATCATTCTTATGTTACTGGATAATATAAAATTCATAGACTCGCTTAATTATTTTCCAATGGCACTTAGTAAGTTACCGAAAGCTTTTAATTTACCCACCAAATTAAAAAAAATATACTTTCCTCATCTATTTAATAAAGTGGAAAATCAAAACTATATTGGAACTTTACCTTCAATGAAATATTATGCACCTGACACAAAAAAGGAGGGTGAAAGGAGTGAATTTTTACAGTGGTATGAAAAAAACAAAAACTCTAATTTCAACATGCAGAAAGAATTGATAGAATATTGCATTAACGATGTAAAAATTTTGACAGAAGCCTGTCTGACTTTTAGAAAAATGTTCTTACAAGAGTGCAATGTTGAACCATTTTTTGTGCAATGTTGAACCAGCTACAACAATAGCTTCAGCATGCAACTTAGCATATAGAAGAAATTTTCTTATTCCAAACACAATAGGCATCATTCCGAAAAAAGGTTATAGATTAATTGATAATCAATCAAAAATAGCTATGCAATGGCTTATTTGGGAAGAAGATTCTCGTAAAATTAAACTACAATGCGGAATTAACGGAAGAGAAAAAATAATTGCTGGTGTTAAAGTTGACGGGTATTGCGAGGATACTAAAAAGGTATATGAATTTTATGGGTGCTATTACCACGGACATCCTAAATGTCTGACTACTAAAAAGGATACACCTTTGCATAAAGATTCTAGTGACACATTAAATCGGAGGTATGAAAAAACACTATCAAAATCCGAACACTTAAAATTTCTTGGATACAATGTTGTTGAGATGTGGGAATGTGAATTCCGCGAGGAACTGAACAAAAACATAAACATGAAATACTTGAAAAATCATCAACTATTGAACACAGCTCCATTAAATCCTAGAGATGCATTTTACGGAGGTAGGACTGGAAATGTTTACATATACTACAAATGTAGACCAGGAGAAAAAATTAAATATATAGATATATGCTCTCTATATCCATATGTCTGCAAACGAGGAAAATTTCCTATTAAGCATCCAACAGTTTACATAGGAGAAAATACTTCTAAATTAAATATATCAACCATAGATGGAATAATTAAGTGTAAAATGTTACCCCCACCACTTCTTTTACACCCTGTTCTTCCACTAAAGCAAAATAATAAATTAATGTTTTCACTTTGTAGAAGTTGTAGTGAAGAAAAATACCAAGGAGAATATTGTTATCATACTGACACAGAAAGATCATTAATAGGAACTTGGGTCATTGATGAAGTCGTAAAAGCTATTGAAAAGGGTTACGAACTTATAAACACTTACGAAGTTTGGGAATACAAAACAGTAAAATATGATAAAATTAATTCAATTGACGGTCTATTTACATCAATGATGAATAAATTTATAAAAATTAAACAAGAAGCTTCTGGTTGGCCTAATATCTGCCAAACTGCAAAAAAAAAAAAGAAAATTATATACAAAACTTTTTAAACGTAGAGGAAATTAAGTTAGATTATGAAAAAATTCTTAATAACCCTGGATTAAGATCATTTGCTAAATTAATTTTGAACTCATTTTGGGGTAAATTTGGGCAGCGAGAAAACCAACAACAAACAATGATTGTAAATCAACCTTTCCAATTGTATGAGCTGTTAACAAATCCTTCTGTAGAAGTGTGTTCAATATTACCAATAAACGAAGAAAACATAATAGTTAGCTGGCAATATAAAGATGAAGCAGCAAATTCTTTACCTACCATAAATGTGTGCATAGCAGCATAAACAACAACACAAGCACGACTTAAGCTATATAGTTATTTAGAAGAGCTTAATGATAGAGTATTGTATTGGATTCTGTCATATACTTAAGCAAAGCAGGAGAAAAAGATCCAGCATTAGGAAAATACATTGGTGATATGACTGATGAATTAGAATGTTATGGCGCTGGTAGTTATATTACAGAATTTGTTAGTGGTGGACCGAAAAATTATGCATATAAAGTATATTGTACAAAAGATAATACTGAAAAAGTAGTATGTAAAGTTAAAGGTATTTCACTAAACTATAATACTGCAAAGCAAGTAAATTTTGAGAGTATTAAAGATGCTGTGTTAAATTTTCAAGACACAACAGATATATTCGTAATTTCCGATAATATTAAAAGGACCCAAAATCATGAGGTGTTTACAACAACTGTAACTAAGCGATATCAACCAAGATCAGAAAAGCGCCGAATATTCGAAGATCACAGTTCTGTACCATATGGGTATAAGAGACAAGAGTTACAATAAAATATGAGTTTGTATTTGTTTGTACATATATATTTATTTAAAACAAAAATAATAAAATATTCAATAGTTAAACAATATCTTTTTTATTTATCCATGTATTATGATTGTTATCAAATCCAAGCCATTTTACGTATACTTTATTTCCTTGTTTTTTAAATAATCTTCTCAACAAGATAAGTATCTGGGTATTTTACAGGTGTAAGCTCAGCTTGATAAAAGCCTCCAGAAATTGGTGTGTCAGTGTAGTCTGATAATTGATATGTAACAGGGTAAGTATTATTGATCTTTGCAATTTTGAATATTTCAGATGACCAATTTGGCTGATAACCTTTTTCGAAATGACCTTTATATTTACTTATTCTTACAAAATTTCCAACCTTATATTTATTTTTCTGGATAATTTTAGGTTCAGTATACATATTTCTAAGTATATTTTTTTCGTTTTTCTTTGTGATTTTTTCAGGAGGAAGTTTTGTTGTACTATGTTTTGTAGAATTATATTCTTTTATTTTCCTTTTTCTTTAAAGACAGATTTTTTTATGTTAGAATAGGATCAGCAGTGTCAAGTGCTATGAACATTACACGTGGCGTCCCACAAGGTTCTTCACTGTCTCCTATTCTATACAATATTTTCATAGCAGACTTACCAAAGCCTACTCACTGCGTACTTGGACTATATGCCGATGATACTGCTCTGCTCAGTACATCCAAGTGCCCTAATGAAATTATGCAAAACCTTGAAAATAACTTTGTCCTTATTCAAAATTATTTCTCTAAGTGGAAAATTAAAATAAATGGTGAAAAAACTAAAGCGATTTTCTTCACAAAAAGGAGAAAATTCAGTTTCTTGCCAAACAGAAATCTTATTATCAATAACAACGAAATACCTTGGGAATCTGATACAATCAAGTATCTCGGCATTCACATTGATAAAAAATTAACTTTTAAACCTCACCTTTTAAAAACAATAGAAAAAACTAACTTGATTATCCGCATGCTTTACCCACTAATTAATCGAAAATCAATCTTAAACACAGATAATAAAATGCTTATTTTTAAAACAATATTTCGCAGTGTCCTATTATACGGTTTTCCTGTATGGAAAAATATTGCAAAAACCAACATAGATTTACTGCAAAAAAAACAAAATGCTATTTTAAAACTACTTTTAGTAAAACCTTTCCATTTTCGCACTAAGTATTTGCATAAATTAGCAAATGTTAATTTAATTTCCGAACAGATCGAAAAACTATCCCCCGCTTTTTTGGACTCCTGTTACTACTCAAAAAATCCGCTCATAAGAGCTTTGACAAATGAATTCTAAAATTATGTATTTATAGTTATCGTATTTAGTATATTTTAGATTTAGTTTTAAGTACTAGCATTTAGGTTAGGGTTAGGTATTTTTAGATAAACTTTAAGTCAAAAAGGTTTTTTGTTTGCCATTTTTACCTTAAAAATAATATTGTAAATTAAATAAAAAAATTTTGTAAAAAGAAAATAATTAAGTAGTATCTAAGATGTAAATACAAAAGTATAAGCTCTTATAAACAAACATGTACTAAAGAAAATTGTTAATAATATCAAGGCAATTAAATAAATAAATAAATAAATAAAATATTCTTTTATTATTGTTTGCATAATAGGTAACCAATTATAATTCCCGTTTAAACTAAATTTTTTCCACATCGAATTTTTTAATGTGCGGTTGAATCGTTCAACAATTGATGCTTTTAATTCACTAAATGTATGATAATGATTGATTGATTTTTCTTTCATATAATTTTGAAATTGTGAATTAAAAAATTCCTTACCCTGATCAGAGAGAATGTTTTTTGGTATAACTTTAGCTCTACTAATAATCGATTTTAAGGCATTTAAAACATTTTCAGCATTTTTTGTTTTCACAGGTTCAGCATAGGCATATTTGGAAAAAGTGTCAATGACTGTCAACATATATTTATAACCTTCATTAAACTTTGCATATGGTAACATTTCTACTAAATCAATTTGCCATGTGTCATTTAAACCCTTTTGTTTGAATTTTCTTCTAAGAAATTTACGTCTTGCCTGTCTATGAATTTCAGCCACTATTTGAGCTCTTGACATTTTGTTATAAAAATGTTAAAGGTAATGATATAAAAATTATTATACATAAAATGATAGACCAAAGCATGGTTTAAACTAATCATCTGATTGGGTTTAATTTGCTTTTATACTTTTCTACATGAGTATATAACTGGGCTTTTATTTTCAATTTTATTTCATTTCCATTTTGAATATTAGTAGCAACTCAATAAAATGCAGCCTGATTCTACAACATATTCGTTTCATGAAACGGACTATGTAAATACAGAAAGCCAAATACAAGAGAATGAAATTACGTCCACCATAGACGATGAAGAATTTCATGAAACGGACTATGTAAATACAGAAAGCCAAATACAAGAGAATGAAATTACGTCCACCATAGACGATGAAGAATTAACAGAAACGGAGGAATTTATACTTCCCTTTCACATAGTTGAATCGGAAGATGAGGAAGAAGTGGAAGAAGAAATTGCTGAAGATGAGGAAGGAGTTCCATTTAACGAAATTTGGGGTATAAATAATCAGCAGGGAGATCCTGACTACTTTGCAGATATTTTTAGAAATAATTTTTAGTCTGTTTAAATAACTATATAAATAAAAATAAAAAATTGTTATATTATTCATTGTGATTTATTTTATTTATTTATGGAGATTGTTACAAATTTTTTGTTTTAACATTACAGGGATTTCAAAAAATAATCTTGAATAATTACATTGTACATTAAAACGCTGCATTGGTATATAAATTTCTTTCTGTAACCTTAATACTTTTTGTTTATCACATAATTTCAGATATTCTGCAACATATTCTTTTACATTTAACTCAGCAGATTTATACTGTATCATCACTGCTTGAATAAAATCGGTTAAATTGTAAAACAGTTCTGCTTCTTCTCTGTTAATACTTATGCTTTGCCCATTCACAGATCTTAACCCATGATGTAAGCTCTCTTTTATGTCTTTTATCATCTGCATATCGAGTTTTGCGTTAAATTGATAATAAAATTTAATCCATTCGTGATATTTTAAGACAATCTCCCTTTTACCAATACGATGAAATATGCATGAAGCTTCAAACGTCTTACAGTCAAATCCAACAGAAATTTTTAATGTGTGACTTTTATTGAGGAAATATGTATAACTTAGCAATAAATTATAACTCTGACCTAATACCTCCATTTCTTTAATTTTACTAACATTTATTTATAGTGTTTTAATACTTATACGTTTTAGGAACACAAACTTGTAACGACTTGTATTTTCCAAAAAGCTTTTGAAAGGTATTTATAATTAATTTGTCGTTTTCTACATGATTACCTTTATTAAATTTTTTTAAAAAGCTATTCATACTATAACCGCAACATCTATACCATGAATAAATACAACAATACTGTCCACAGACATCTGAATAATTGCTTTGTAATTGTTTTTCATTAAAAACTACACATTGATTTTTTAAGTAACTTAAAATTTCTAATTTATCAGGTTTTCTGCCAAAAGAATCAAAATATTCGATACAACCACGTTTAGGAATATAAATAACCAACCAATGTGTTTCTGGATCTTTTGCTTTATCTGTGTTTACAATTAAAAAAGTTTGTTTTTTAATTGTTTTGGGGAGTTGATCTAAAGCAAAAACTCCTTTAAAAATTTTACTCGTTTGTTTGTTAAATCTCAACACGTTATTTATCTCCAGTGTGTTCATTAATCAAATTGACTCAAGTCATATACCTTGGTTGCTTCTTTTATGTAGTTCAATAAAAACTCTTTTTAAATTTTTTATTTGTTATAATAATATCAAATTTTTCTAGTATTTGACAGAGCTCATTATTTATTTTATCGTTATACACAGTCCCAAAAGAATAATTTTCAAAATTATCATTTATAAATTCTCTAGTTGGAAATTTATACTTGAGATCTTTCACAAACTTTTTGCAAGGTTCTTTGATACCAACTATACAAATATCTTTTGCAAATAAGGTATTATTATCATCACAACAAAACGTTACATCCAGTAGTGCACAAGATAGCGACATTTTGTCAATTATTTAAATTCATTTTTATGTGTGGTATTTATAGGTTTGTAAATATATTTCGGTTTTTATCAATTTGTAAGCTTGCATCAAATTCTCCATAAACAATACCAGTTAGTGTAGATGTAAGCGGTTTTGATAGCCTTGCCTCAATTCTAAATGTACCCTGATTTAATAAACCTTGACACACTTCATTTCCTGATGCATCTGGAGTTAAATCAAAAGCTAACATGAAAAATCCATTACTAAACATAGCCTTTGTTATCTGATGACCTTTATCATTATGGTTAATTCCAGTACCTGAAAATAGTGTCCGAAAAACTGGTTTCAATTGCTGAATTAGGTATTTGAACTCCATTTACGTTTAAAACAAATTGTGAAATATCAAAATGTTTAAAATTGTATGGGTTTTTTGATCTTTTTCCAGAGTAATCTGCATTTTCTGTCATACAAAATATTATTGTGTTTGGTAGTTGACCAATGAAAACATTATCTAGTAATACTGATGAACTATTCTGCGGAATGGTAAAACTTTTTACCTCTACACGT
The DNA here is from genome assembly GCA_963082915.1 of Dolichopus griseipennis. NCBI lineage: Eukaryota > Metazoa > Arthropoda > Insecta > Diptera > Dolichopodidae > Dolichopus > Dolichopus griseipennis. Next base: position 12,223 of record CAUJBZ010000488.1, on the reverse strand, counting down.
TTATAATTATATTTGGCATTAGTTTTTTCCAATACAGCATTATGTGCTAATAGTACACTAGGATTAATAGTTACATGTCTCATAAATAAAGTCGCTTCTAAAATTTTTAGTTGAGATTCGTCAGAATCATCTGCAAAAAAGTAAAAGTCTGGTTTTTCAAGTGTTAAAAGAATTCGAATATCAACATTGTTTATGAGAAGTGTAGGTTGATTAAACATGTCTAAATGTAGTTTTCCCATAAGTTCTACTACACTGCTATTTTGGTATAATTTTTGACGTTCTTTTGAACCATTATTATCAGGTTTTCCTATATTTGGTTTATCGAGATTCCATCCTGCACATTCCAAATAAGTAGTAGCGGCATCTGTACCATAATTTAATAATGATTCAATATAAGCTCTATAATGATAATTTCCATCGGATGGAGATATATTCTTTCCATTTAGCTGAACGTTACATTGTTTTAATAATGAATGTAAAAGATTATTGACTACACTTGGTTGTTGAATTAATTTTCCTTCAGTGTTTTTATCATTATTCCATTGAGTTCCATCTTTTTTTAAAATTTGTACTTTCAATTTAAGATATGCAGAAGAAAGATCCCTATATGTACCCCCATGACCTAATGAAACAAATTCTATGACTGATGGATTATCTAAAGAAGCAATAGGGTTGTAGGAAACTTCTTCAGATCGTAATATACTTGACTGAATAGGTTGTGTTCTAAAAATATCCAACTCGGACTTCATACATTCAATCATAATTAACCAAAAAATCGTTTTGCTTTTTTTTGTTACTCACTTTGCGTCGCTTTGACGTAAAATAATTTAAATTATTAATGAGTGGTCTTTTTATAGGTTTTCTTCTTTTCCCTCGTCCATACATTTCATTGAGTTTTTGAACTGCACCTCGTCTTACATTTTTAATTATCTCTTTACTTCGATCTTGTACAACTTCTTTTAAATTTGCACCTGTTGCAATATCCGACAATGCATTAATACCAGAGTTAATAACCTCCTTTTTTAATATATTGGCTTCAGACGTAAATATTGGTTTTAAATATCTGAAAAGTCCACCGAAAAAGCTTCCTAACCCTCGCCCCCTTTGGTAAGGTACAACTGAATGTAACAAGGGACCAATATCGTCAAGTCCTTTTCCTGATTGAACTAAATAATATTTATAGTATGCTCTCTCCATAATGTTTAAATAAAATAATATATAATGTTTTTAAATTCCTTTTATTTATACTTTTTTGAAATACAATACAACTTTTGTAGGAATACTGCTGGTGCAAAAATTTATTTTATAACCATATTTATCAAATAATAATACCGAAATACTATCAAATGATTTTTCTACATTGCAATATTGAATATTGTTATATTCAAAAAGTGTTCTCTATGTTGATAGTTCTTTAACATCTTACATCTTTTCCACCTACATTCTGTGGTTTAATAATATCAGTATATATAAAAAACATATCAGGTTTTCCTACAGGAAATAAACCTAAACTATTAATTAAAAGTATGTAAGCTTCAAGTACTCGAGGTTTATGTTGTTTAAGCTCGTTTACCTTAAGTAATACTTGCTGAAAACATGTTTTTAAAAGTCCCTCTAAAGTATATGCGAATTCTGTTCTGATCTTAATATCTACCTTTGGTTTACTTAAACAAATAGTAGTATAGGTCAAATCTGTAGGAAAATCTTCATTTTTATCTGGTTCAGTGTAGTTTTTATCATTATTCAAAAAGTTAAAAATTCGCTAAATCAGCTGCCGCACAACTTCTTTCCTAGAATAACCAGGAAATGGTCGTACATTTTGAATTAATGTTGGTATTAAAAATACCTTCCAGTCGCATAACATTTGTTTTGAATTGTATGGTATGTATGTAGTTCTACACCAAGCATATCGTTTTTTATACCCGTATGACTATATAGTCAAAGGGTATAATAAATTTGCCATTACGTTTGTAACGCAGAGAAGCAGGGGGGGTAGATATAGACTCAAGTGTATGGATCGGATCAGAATCGAAAAAAAAATCGATTTAGCTATGTATGTCCGTCCGTCCGTCCGCACGATAACTCAAAAACTAAAGGAGCTAGGATCTTGAAATTTTCGCAAAATCGTTTTCTTGCAATAGCCGTCATCGCTATTTAAATCCAGCTATTTTGGTCCATGGGTTCGGGTGGCTGCCATACAACTTCTTTTTTTATATGAGTATTTCTTTGTACCTATTACAGCTACGTGTCTGAAATTTTGGCAAAAGTAGTTTAGTTCTATGGCCAAAGTTTCTGCAAAATTTGGTTGGTTGTTGCAGTGAGTTCGAGTAGCTGCCATACAACTCCTTCTTTTATATGAGCATTACTCTATACCTATTAAAGCTGGGTGTCTGAAATTTTGCCAAAAATAGTTTAGTGTAACGGCCAAAGTTACTGCAGAATTTGGTTGGTCTACTGCAAAGGGTTCGAGCAGCTGCCATACAACTTCTTATTTTATATGAGCATTACTCAATACCTATTGAAGTTGGGTATCTGAAATTTTGCCAAAAATAGTTTAGTGTAATGGCCAAAGTTACTGCAAAATTTGGTTGGTCTACTGCAGAAGGTTCGAGTAGCTGCCATACAACTTCTTCTTTTATATGAGCTATATATTTATATGAGGTGAAATATAATCACCTTATAAAGCTGGTATGTTTCAAATTTTGCCAAAAGTAATTAATGTTTATAATAATAATGATATAATGTTTATATAACGGTCATACGGGTATCCCAGAGTTTACACAGTCTACTCTACCACACTCTTCCTCGTCATACATGAGATATAAATTTGTGTACTTTTATCCCACTCTTCACCGAAACATTTGGTATAAAATCATTAACATATATTTCAGAAATACCGACTTTCCAATTTGAATCAATCATGTATTTATCCATTTTATTTGTAAAAGAGGACAATGTATTTTCAGGGTAATAATTCATGGATGAATCGCTTAGTAAAGTGACGTAAAATTCATCATTTACTTGTATGCTGTCCATGAGCTTGTTGATTTATTTTTACGAATTGGAAAATTAAGCTCTGTTTGAGTATTACCTGCTGCTGACCGTAAAACACGCCTTGCTGAACTATTTAACTCTTTGCTCTTTGTAGTTTTTTCTTTCTTCGTTGGTGGGCTTGGGCTGTCTAAAGGAACTGATATTATGTCTCCTGTATCAGTTTCAAAAATTTGTACATTTTGATTTCTAATTGATTTTCTTTTTCTTAGACGTTCTCCAGCTGAAGCAGCAGACAATGCTTTTTTAAAAACTTCTTCTTCCATTTCGTCATCGAATACTTCCTCAACTTCTTTTGCATATATATCTTCTTGAGAAAAAGCTTGTGTTGCAGCATTCTTATATACAGGAATATTTGATTGAGTTTCTACATCTACATACATAGGTTTTGCACGAGTTTGAGTACCTTTTGTTTCTGTAATTTTTACCTGCTCCCTTTTATTTTTTGGAAGAACTCTATTTTTGTTTCTTACTTTAAATAGATTTTGACGGTATAAATACCATTTTTGTGTATCTGTCAGATGTTTATTTAACAGAATTTTTTTCATAGCTTTATCCAACTCATTCACTTCTACGTCTGCATTTTGTTTCATTTTCTCATAAACCTCTGGTTTTAGTATACCTAATCATTTTGTTAAATGTTGTATTATTCATTTTATAAAATTTCCTATTATTCCTGAAAGTAGTGCACCAAGAAGTGTAGGTAAAAATCCACCTCGTTGAATAATGATTTTTCTTTTGCTATTTATAGATTTTTTAGACTCACGGCATATGAGTGATCTCAATTCCTTTTTATACTTTCGTAATTGAGTTGTTGCTTTTCTACTCAGATTACAATTACCTTTTAAAATATTTAAAGCAATTTCACAAAAAGTTTTTATTACTTCGGCGTCACAATGCTTTATTATTACTTTTTGAAATTTTGGTTTAGAACTTTTTAATAGATGCAATATGTGTCGATTGGTTTTCAAACGTTTCATATTCTCCCCCAAATTTTTCTAATTGATCTCTTGTACAAAAGCAGAAATTTTTTCCAAATATATCACTTCTTATTCGAAATATATCATTAATGTCTTGAGTAAGATCTATTAATATATAGCCGTATGGGTCTGACGTCACTTCATTATATACTTTTTCAAATGCTTTGATTTGATTTGGATAAATCTGACGAGCTAAAGGTAATATCTGTGATTTATCTCTTGGATTTTTAAAAAGTACTAGATATTTACAGTTAAGTGAAATATCTCTTGAAAATTTACCTTGATGAAATATATTTTGAGTTACAAATAATACAGACAAATTCCTATGATGTGAACCTCTAATAAATAAATCACACATATACTTATCATGAGAATTTAACATCATATCATCGATTACAATCAACAAGGGTTCTTGATTATCATTAAAATCTGGTATAGTTTTACTATATTCAACATCTTTCATGTATTGTGGAACAGCATTTTTGTCTGGATTACACCAAACAATTCTATTAATTTCTGGTTGTATATTTTCTTTGTTATATTTAATTAAATTATGAATAAAAGTGGTTTTACCACAGCAGGATGGTCCTGCCACCATCATAGTAAATGGGTGAAACAACATAGTTGTATTAGCGGAAACTAATATTACTAACCTATATTTATATAAAAACTATTTTTAAAAATGAATATAAACCGAAATTCGAATAATGAAAAGGTTATTCCACCGATAACATTCAAGATGGTTAAACAAATTTTAGTAGTCGATCTTCAATTTTTATTAGGAAATGATAAACAAAATTTCATAAAAGAACTAGCCATACTTGAAAAAGGAAGTTTAATTCCGACTGTGTATCACTTTAAACCACCATACCCTGCAGAAGAACTTAGTCAAGAAGTCAAATATACCAATCAGTATTGCGAAAATAAAATAAATGGACTTAAATGCGGTAGCGGTTTAGTTGAATATTTGGATGTAAAATGTATATTAAAACACTATTTAGAACCAGCTGAAAAAATCTATGTCAAAGGAGAGCAAAAGAAACTTTTCCTTCAAAAGTACATTGACAGTGCCAAAATAGAAGATTTAAGCAGAGTTTTGCTGCCATTAGAAAAGATTGATAACTTTAAAACATCATGTCCTATACATTTATCAAACCACAATTTCAGATGTGCAGTTAAAAATTGCTTTAATGTATATATGTATCTCTTAAAAGAAAAAATTCTAAATTAAGACCTTCATACATATACAATATGAATTTAAACAAGTAAAGAAACAGTCAGTCTGTGCAACCGACTTAGAAATACCCTACACCTATTTGGTTCAAATTTAAGGACATATCCATAAGTCATTTTAACACCATAGAAGCTGTTATTAATTTGATCGTAAGACATAGCTAACCAAATTAACTGTATAATACTAAAAACATTTTCTAATTACCCTATCTATTAAAAAATACTACAAATTCTTACTAATTTATCTATTTAAAAATATTAAAAAACAAACAAACTTGAAATAAATGAAAATATATTTATTTCAATTCAATTACAAAAGTGAAAAAATTTGAATTATTAAATTTTGTGATAAAAAGATAATCAAAGCATAATATATTTAATAATCCAAATTTTTAAAAATTGCAATTATTTTAAATGGTTAGTTTATATACCTAATAGAAAAGCTTATAAACGCAAAATATGCAATAAATGTATTTCTAAAATACAATTAAAAATTTACACCTTTTCATATAATTCATTTAAATATAAAAATAAATTTTACATAAATGCAGCAAGTACCTTTGAACATAGCTGAACCACTACAATTAGGTCTAGATTTCGGAGACACATAGGACATAGGAAATATATTCTTTGGCTTCGAAATTAAACTCGACCACAACCAATTCCCATGGTACTTCATTACTAGTAACCTACTGTTACATTTCATCAAAATACCGGCATTATTTTTTGAGTTATGGTGTTTGTAAGATATATGTTTGTTAGTCCTTGAACTTTTCAAGGGTTCCAGAACCCAAAATTATGGTACGATTTCGCCCATATGCAGACCCGTCATACTTTCAATACTAGTTAACCCTTGTACACAAATGGAACGCTCTATCTTAATTTTAAGTTACTAGTTTTATTAATTTCGATGATAAGCTTTTACACATTGGGGGGTCTAAGAGAGGTTCTGAACCACCACTCCAATTGATCCCAAATTAGGGGAACACGCAAGAAATAGTAAAGAACACCCTTGTGGCAAATTGGAAGCTTCTACATTTGTTTCAAGTTACTAGCTTTATTAATTTCGAAAATATGCTTTAAGGGCCTAAGAACTGAGTGGCTGGTCCCCGACCCACTACTCCAATGGGACCCAAATTCACAAGACACTTAGGAAATAGGAAGGGACACCCTGATACTAAATTTGGAGGTTCTATCTTCATTGGTTTCGGAATTATGCTCGTTTGGCCTAAATTCGATCAAAAAGTTCTAGGTTCCGAACCCATGGTCCAATCCCGACCTTACGCAATTCCCGAAGTAGTTTCATTAGTTGTTGAGTTATCGTGATTTTTTATATTTGTTCGTTAGCCCTGAAACCGATTAAAAGGTCCAGAATCCGAACCCATGGGCCGATTTCGCCCATATGCAATCCCCGCCGTACTTTCAGTCCTAGTAACCTACAGTTAAAATTTCATCAAGATAGCTCCATTATTTTTTGAGTTATCGTGCCTACGGACGGACGGACGGACGGACGGACATGGCTATATCGACTAAGGCGGTCACGCTGATCACGAATATATATACTTTTCCATATCTAGCTCGCTTCCTTTAGGTGGTTACAAACACCATACCAAAGTTAATATACCCCTTTACCTTTTCTATAGGTGTAGGGTATAAAAAAAAACAAAAAAAAAAAAAAAATTTTTTTTATATTATAACAAAACAATTTACAATTTAAAAATTATAAATATATACTAAAAATTATTAACTACAAAAAGGATTAATTACTATAAAAACCTATTAATATGAAAACTAAATATATTACTTTTAAAGGTATAAATATATATACATATATTATAAAGAAATAAAAAAGCAAAAAATATATAAAATTTATATTTAAAATAAAATAAAAATCTATTATAAATATATTTGTAAAAGTAAAGTTGTTATATACTAGCTAATACCCGGTGCGCGTTGCTGCGCCTTTCAATGGAGGTTTAATTGAATTTGATGTTACTGCAAAAAGTTAACACAAAAATTACCCACGGTTTACACACGTAAATTTAAAAATGTATAAAAGCAATCTTTTTAAAACGATTTTTCTAGGATTATTCTAGTAATTTTTGAAACTTTCTGTAATTCAAAGCAGTACAAATTATTTTCCAAAATTTGAAGTAATTTACTTCCAAAAATTTTTTTTTGACCAAACGTAGAACCCACTGTTAACAGACTCAACTCCATTTTCAAGTTGCTTCACACATATAAAATTTGGACCCAAAATTTTTTTTGACCACCCGTCGGCCCGACATGGGTTAACAAATTCCAAACCCGTAATAGTGTCAACTCAATTCTCAAGGAGCATCACTTATACCAAATTTGATGTCAATTGGCCAAACCATTTCGAATTTAGAGTAAAGTATTGAAAAAACCTATAAAAAGCTGTTGGGCCGCAATGGGTTAATGGAACTCAACAAAATTTTTTTTGGGGTTTTCTTTTTAGCCAAAGCAGAATTTCGTAAAATCGGACAAAATTTGGACCCAACATTTTTTTTGACCACTCGTCGGCCCGACATGGGTTAACAAATTCCAAAACTGTTAATAGGGTCAACTCAATTCTCATAGAGCATCACGTATACAAAATTTGAAGTCAATCGGTCAAACCGTTTTCATTTTAGAACAAAGAAGTTTAAATACTTGCACCACAGCCCCAACTTGGCGGTCCGTTAGAGCAAAATTTTTGGGCCACGATTTCTTTCCGTACCCAAAAACCTCTATATACAAATTTTCATGAAAATCGGCTGGGCAGTTTAGGAGTCTATTCGCTACAAACAAACAAACCAACAAACATACAAACAAACAAACAAACAAATAAACAAACTTTCCCTTTTATATATATAGATTATATAAATAAAATAAAAAAAAAAAATACTTTCGACCTTTTAATCGATCGAAGGGCTAACGAACTTTTATAAAAAATCACGATAACTCAACAACTAATGACGCTATCTTCATCAAATTTGTGCTGTAGGTTACTAGTAATGAAACCACTTCGGGGATTGCGTAAGGTCGGGATTGGACCATGCGTTCGGAACCTAGAACTTTTTGATCGAATTTAGGCCAAACTAGCATAATTCCGAAACCAATGAAGATAGAACCTCCAAATTTGGTATCAGGGTGTCCCTTCCTATTTCCTATGTGTCTTGTGAATTTGGGTCCCATTGGAGTACTGGGTCGGGGACCAGCTACACATTTCCGAAGACCTTAAAGCATATCTTTAAAATTAATAAAGATAACAACTTGAAAAAATGTAGAAGCTTCCAATTTGCCACAAGGGTGTTCTTTACTATCTCTTGCGTGTTCCCCTAATTTGGGATCAATTGAAGAGGTGGTTCAGTACCCCTCTCAGACCTCCCAAGTTTTAAAAGCTTATAATCGAAATTAATAAAAATAGTTACTTAAAATTAAGATAGACCGTTCAAATTGTATACAAGGGTTAACTAGTACTATAAGTACAGCGCGGGCTGTATAAGGGCGAAATTAGCCCATAAGTTCGGATTCTGGACCTTTTAGTCGGTGTCAGGGATAACGAACATATATTAAAAATCACGATAAGTCAACAACTAATCAGTCTATCTTCATTAAATTTGTGCTGTAGGTTACTGGTAATGAAACTACGGCGGTGATTACGTACGGTGAGGATTGGACAATGGGTTCGGAACTGAGAACTTTTTGATCGAATTTAGGCCAAACTAGCGTAATTGCGAAACCAATGAAGATATAACCTCCAAATTTGGTATCAGGCTGTCCCTTCCTATTTCGTAAGTGTCTTTGAAATTTGGGCCCCATTGGACTAGTGGGTCGGAGACCAGCCACTCAGTTCCGAGGACCTTAAACCATATTTTCGAAATTAATAAAAATAGTAACTTGAAACAAATGTAGAAGCTTCAAATTTGGTCCAGGGTGTTCTTTACTATTTCTTCCGTGCCCCCCTAATTTGGGATCAATTAGGGTGGTGGTTCAGGACCTCTCTTAGACCCTCTAATGTGTAAAAGCTTATCATCGAAATTAATAAAACTACTAACTTAAAATTAAGATAGAACGTTCCAATTGTATACAAGGGTTAACTAGTATTGAAAGTATGACGGGACTGCTAATGGGCGAAATCGTAAAAAAAATAAAAACACCATAACTCAAAAAATAATGCCGGTATTTTGATGAAATTTAAACTCTAGGTTACTAGTAATGGAAGTACCATGGGAATTGGTTGTGGTCGAGTTTAATTTCAAAGCCAAAGAATATATTTCCTATGTCCTATGTGTCTCCGAAATCTAGACTTAATTGTAGTGGTTCAGCTGTGTTCAAAGGTTTTTTTTAGATTTAGATTTAAAGATTTAAATTAAACTTTATTCATTCTAGTTGTATTAAATTATAATTCATTAACTTAAAAAATAATAAATAAATGAAAATTTTTTAAATTTTTTATACTTATTTTCTAATTTTTTAATTGATTATTTTTATATATTCATTATTTAAAATTAAATTAATTCAATAACATACTAATTCTAAATTACTTAAAACTAGTGAATAAGAAAATGACATTATGTGCTTCAAAATAAAAGTAGTGTTTAATGCCACAACAATTTGTAAAACTTTCTTTTCCTGTTGTGGGGTGAGGAAAAAAAAAAAGTGCGAAAAAGTTAAAAAAAAAAAAGAAGTAAATTATATATATAAAGTAATAAGCAAAAATGAAAAATCCTCTATAAAATGTAAAATATAACTAATATAAGAAAAAAAACGGTTTAAGTATTTAAATATGTACAAAAATAATTTTTTAAGTTAATGGTGATAGCAAACTCTCGATTTCGTTGTGCCCAAAACTTAGAAGCAAAATTTTTACTTTCTTACCGAACACATTTATATTTCTAAGTAATCGTATTGATCCAGGAAGCGTATTAAACAAACGAACAGCCATAATGTCAAAAAAGTTACGATAGCTTGTAGTACGAAAAGTTGGAACGTTAACAAAAAATCTCTGATTAGAACGCAAGGAATAAGCATTAGAGGATCTGCTGTTTAGATATCCACCTCTAGTAAAAAAGATTTTTAACACTTTATAGTAATACAGCTGTCTAGCAGGAAGAATTTTCAAATACCTAAATGATTCCATACTATTAGAAAATCTATTGCGGTTACAAATGTTTCTAATAATGCATTTTTGCAAAATTAGTAGCGGATTGATTTTATTTCTGTAGGTACCACCCCAACAGCTCATGCCGTACTGTAACTTAGAATGAAAAATACCATAGTAAAACATTTTAAGTACATTTAGCAAACATAATTTTTTTAGGTAATAAAAATTCCTTAGCGCGCAGCGTAAATATGACTTAAGCGTAGTAGTATGTTGTAACCAATTAAAATTTCTATCAATAAATATACCAAGATACCTAAAATTCTCAACTTTTTCAATATTAAAACAACCAGATCTACAGCAAATGGTATCATTGAAAGTAAATCCCTGCCCATTTAGTGTGTATTTATTACAATTGTTCGCATGAAAAACAAAATCTATATCAGGAGTATCCTGCTGGCTAAGGCTAAAAAACATTAGTTTCGTTTTGTTGCTAGCAACTAACCTATGTTTAGAGAACCAAGAACTAAAAACATTTAAGTCATTATTTATATCACAGACTAAATTTAATGCACTATCACAACAATATGACACACCAACATCATCAGCAAAAGCTGTTAGATTTCCCTTAAACTTTTGATAAAAAATTGAATTCATATAAATTAAGAATAGAATTGGGCCCAAAACTGATCCTTGTGGTACCCCCAAATTTAAATTTTTTGAACTACTATAACTACTGCCTATTTTGACACGCTGAGATCTGTCTCTTAAATAGGACTCAAACCAATTAAACATAAAGCCTCGAAACCCTACAGCAAACAATTTCTGCAAAAGAATAGAGTGATCTACCATATCAAACGCCTTAGTAACGTCGATAAAATTCCCAGCGCAAAATTTTTTATTATCTAAACCCTTATTAATATTAGAGCAAAAGGCCAGAAGGGCATCCTCGGTAGAACAGGCACTCCTAAACCCAAATTGTTTATTGCAAGAGAAATTTAACCTATTTAAGTAAATTAGAACTCTATGTTTAATAGCTTTTTCAAAGATTTTTGATAATGTTGATAACAAAGAAATAGGTCTATAATTGTTAACGTCTGTTTGAATACCCTTTTTGAAAAGCGGAATTACGACAGCAGATTTTAGTAGACTAAGAAAAACACCAGACAATACACTGAAATTGAAAATATAAGTTAAAACATCGATAACATTGAAAGCAATACCTTTAATGAGTTTATTAGAAATTCCGTCAAAACCAACAGAATTTGAATTATCCAATGACTTAATAATATTCAAAAGTTCATGCCCAGTAATACTGTCATAAAAGAAACTATCACACAAATGAATTTCGCCAGCAATACTATCATGACTATTACCAAGGCCAGAGGATAACTCAATTGCAACAGAGGAGAAATGATTATTAAACTCACATGCAATTAAAGTTTCATCAGAAATAAGTTCATCATTTTTATTAAGTCGAATTTCATTAAAACTATTTTGAGGTGTATTTAACAAACTATTTAACAGTTTCCATTCGCTTTTTAAATCCCCCTTACATTTAACAAATTCTGAACGATAAAATTCATCTCGACATTTTGATATTTCATTTTTTACGGATTTACAAAGCCTATTATAACGTATTTTCAACCTATAGTTATTTCTATGTTTATACCACATAATTCTCAATTTATTTTTTAACCGGATTTTCCTTAGAAGAACATCATTCATCCACGGTTTAAGTTTTGTATTTTTCTTTCTATTCCTAATATCAGAAGTACTTAGTTCAATATATTTATTTAATTTTCTGATAAAACTACTATAAGCAGAGCAAACATCTACCTCATTATATACA
>CAUJBZ010000487.1:0-16286 GCA_963082915.1 Dolichopus griseipennis | reverse complement strand
ATTGCAGTTTACATTAAGAAATTTCTCACCTTTTGAGGTACCTACAATACACTGCACACAGTCTACAGATATTTTATACAATAAAATTAAGTACAGTAAACAAACACACACCTGTATTTGGAATCTTTTTTTATAGCGCCATATCGTTTTACTTTCTCTTGGATTTTTTGGAGCAGTATTATGAAAATGTGAAACGCAGTAATTTTAAAAATTTGTTACGCAATATTTTAGCACATGAGGTCAAAAAATAGACAAAGATCATACTGTACAGAACACGCTTCGTAACAATTCTGACATATGGTACAGAATCATGGACCATATTCAACTATGATGAAAATCTGATAGGGTTTTTTGAAAGGAAGATTCTTTTTGGAGACAGCGACACAATCGCGAGCTGCATGAATTGTACGACAATACTGATCTCGTAACTTGTATTAAAATTCAACGATTACGCTGCTTTAGGTCAAGTAGTAAGGATGAACGATGATGCTCCAGGAAAAGCGGTTTTTGACTTCAATCCGGAGATTAGACGGAGAAGAGCTCGACCACATCTTCGATGAAAAGACGGCCTTCAATCAGACGTAAGAATGCTGAATATTATTGGAAGTTGGAGAGAAGCTGCGCAAGACAGAAGCCAAAGAAGGATTTAAACTCGGCTCAAATATAATTATTTGTTATGCCGATAAAGTAAAGTAAGTATTTTAGTTTTGTTATTTCGAAATATTTTACGAATCTCTTACTTTGTCAAGTACAGTTAAGAAACGACTTCGAAAATTCTAATAAAAATCAATTATATTTATTGTATATATTGTAATTCTCATTAAATTTGTATTATACATAATAATTTTTCTCAATTCTCATGTATCTGTAAGTTGTATTATTCAATTAAATTATTTGTGAATCATATTTTATTATATTAAATTTACTATTTAGATATAGAATTTCATTTATTATGTCATCAATTTGAATCCAATTGTGAATGGTAACTGGAATTGAATCGAAAATTAAAATAAGCCTATTTTACTTTTACATGGGATGTGAGGTCAGATATCACGAACTAGAGGTATATGCTATAATTACTCTGGTTAACCATTTGTAGATTTTTCACCAACAAATCAAATTATTAGATAAGTTTCAAATTAATAGACCAGATCAAAAAATTTGGGGATTATTTCATTATAAAATAACCACTCAAATTCAAAATGAAACAATCTCCAAAATTAAAATGAAATAATCCCACAAATCATTTAAGATATATTCAATAAGATATACATTACTTTTTCCAGAATATTTATATATACTCGTATGTATATGTGCGAGCTACTGACTATAGGGAAATTCCTCTTTTACAGAATATTTATATATATATGTATGTGGGAGATTGAGGTAATTTTTTGTATGAAAGATGTATGCCTAATTATCATACCATTCTTTCAATTTTAAAGATTTGGATGCAAAATCAAGCTTTAATACATAACGTAATTAGTGTGGTGTTGAAATAAATGATTTTTAACAAATTTTGTTATACATTTTAAAGATTTGAGGAACTATTTCCATTTTTAAATTGTTTGGTTTTTGGAAGATTGTTTCATATGAAATAAGGCCTCAAATAAAAAGTGAAGTAAAACTCCAAAATAAAAAATCAAACAACCACATAATCCAAAAATGATAATTTTATTATTAATTGGTGCCCTAGATAATAGCCCTAGATAATAACCTAGATCCATAGTTTCCTATTTTGCCTTATTTTCTTCTATTTCAAACATCTAAATGAAGTTGAAATTAATATTTTGCCAAGTTTCTTTTGTTTTATTGCTTTTTAGATTTTCGAAGAATCTGTACATAGGCTCGTAAGTCTTCTTACTTAAATTAAGTCATTATTTGATTGCAATTTGAAAAGTTTTATATTACGACTTGAATTGGTTTATCAATACTCATTTTTATAATTGCTCACTTCTTCAGTACAGCAAATTTAGATAAATAATTAGCTTAAAGTTAGGGTCCAGTGGGAAAGGGTTAGTTTGGCTAGTTATCTCTAAAATGAATAATGGAATTAATAAATTTCGAATAAGATGTACTATGAAATCTCACAATATACTCACCGTTTACTTTACCTTGTATGTACTTATAATAATTAAAATAATTTATTAACTTGTTATTATATAACATGCAATTATATTTGTTTAAATAATTAACTGAAGATAAAATATTATATATATATATATATATATATATATATACTTGTGAGTGTGCATAGTGTTCTCATTTTAATCGCGCTTTTTATAAAAAAAAAAAACTTTACAAAAGAACAATAGAACTTCAATTTAGGTTAAAATAAATTACTCCGATGTTATACCTACTAATATTTTTATATTTTATATATTTTGTAGCGTTTTTTTTATTTATTAAATGATGGTTAGTTATTTGTTGTATACGACGACATTGTTTGAATGGTTAGTACCACAATGGTTAGTTAGTAGGTCTTGTCTTAATTTTTTACTTTTAGAATCTTGTACAAATAAATATGAAAAAACGGAAGAAACACCATTTTGTGAGAAATACTTTTGGAGAAATACCTAGAACAAATCTTGGGATTAAAACACTGGTCTTTCAACAAGGGGACAATCTCCGATCCGTTTATATTTATAATACAGCATACAATTTACTAAAGTATAATAAAATATGGTTTGTATCGTAGAACAAATTACAATTCTTATAAATATAAGCAGACGTGAAGCGTGCTAAATATAACTTTGTTCCATAGCTAAAAAAAAGGTCTTAGTACTCAATTCCATCAATGATTTAGTATAAATAATAGTTCATTTAACAGAATGCTATATAGTCTGTTTTAACTTTGTGGACACCATATGATTTGAAACTCAGTCTAATACGACTTTGGTAGAGACTTAAATATATGATTTTTTTAAAAATGTAGTTGAAGTTCTGGTGTATTTTATTATTTTAAAACTTAAAGAAATTTTATTTGATAATTAATTAATGTAATAAAATGAGTTGCCCACTATAATACGACATACCGTATAATACGCTAATGCAACAACGCTTCATATGGAATAATCTTTAAAAACTGAAATTTATAGTATAAAAAGGGGCTATTTAAGGCTATTTAATTAAAAATAAAAGTATAAAATTATTAGATTTATTAAATTGCTAAATTTGACTAATATGTACATACATATCACCTCATATAAAACTTATCTTGCGGATATTTAGAATATAAAAACATTTATATAAAAACTTTACAAAATATGTTTTTTCAAATAAAATAAAAGTTTTTCAATAGGTAGGTACTATATTAAAAAATAGTATTTGGATGATAAAAGAAACGGCACATATCTTGAAGATACATCGAAACATAAGATAGGATTCTGTATTTAATTGAAACTCCGTCAAAATCTAGTATTAGGATATTCGAAAAATTTAAGAAAATGCAGAAGTATCAGTAATAAACGAGGAAAAGTGTGGTAGAGTAGACTGTGTCAACTTTGGGACACCCGCATGACCGTAACATATACATTATATCATGCGGTTATTTACTGTTGGCAAGATTTAAAATATTCAGCTTTATTAGGTGTAGAGTAATGCTTACATAAAAGAAGGAGTTGTATGGCAGCTACTCGAACCCTTTGCAGTAGACCAACCAAATTTTGCAATAACTTTGGCCATTACACTAATCTAGTTTTGGCAAAATTTCAGACACCCACCCACCTTCATTTGCTGTAGTGTAATCCTCATATAAAAGAAGGAGTTGTATGGCAGCTACTCGAACCCTCAGCAGTAGACCAACCAAACTTTGCAGTAACCCCCCCCCCCTCCTTCTCTGCGTCACAAACGTAATGGCAAATTTATTATACCCTTTGACTATATAGTCATACGGGTATAAAGAAGCCTGATGAACTGTGGAAGCTCTTGAATTTAAACTTAATGAAATTATTTAGATTTTTAAATGCTGAAGTGCGCGAGAACCTTAGGTATATTGTTATTATATAAAATATAAAAGGTCTCCAAAAAACATGTACAAAATCCACTATTGAAACCAGTATTCTACGAATCATCTTTAACGAGAGTTAATATTACACCGACGAATTGTTATATTATAAGCCACCCCTACATATATATTATTTTATACCTATCATCCAAATTTATTATAACAGCTTATTAGTTCATTTAACAACTTATTATTTAATTTTTAGAAATTAAAAATATTTAAAATTTCCAAATAAAATTTCATAAGGTTACCTAGGTATTTAATTTCTGTATTTTATTTTACTGGAAAATTTTAATGTCCGAAAATAGGAATTGTAAAAACCGGACTACAAAATTTAGTTATCCTATTTCCTATTTGTAAAATTGGAATTTTAAGCAATTACAGACTAGGTAATTTTAAAAAAAAAATCTACTCATTTAATTGCATTAAATTGAATCATGTAATCGCTATCTCATCTAATCTAGAACAGTTAACATTTGACTTTTCAAACTTATCTATTTACAAATACCTACATATTCAAAAAAAAAAACATCATAGTGTTAAAGAAGTCTTTAACAATTTTTATTAAATAAATTTTTGTAAATTAATTTAAGTAGTAGGTATTATTTATTTAAGAATTCTATAGGTAGTACCTAGGTATTATAAATTATAAATAGTATTATAAATTTAAAATATGTAATAGATAGGTATTTAAATACATAATTATTTCATCTGAACTTAACTTCCATTTATTTTTTTTTTTATTTTTATTTTTTAAAAACGCATTTATAAAATCCATTTATATTTACGCATTTATAAAACTCATATTTAAACAAAAATGTACTTAACAAGTTTTAATTTTAGACAGACATTAATATCCCCAAAAAATATATACATAGGTACCTAACTATATATTTTAATAAAAAGTCAGTATTGATTCCTATAAAATTGATATTTAACTTGTATCTATTTTTCTTTTATAACTTTTTATTACAACAACAATAAAAATGTTTATTTAATAATTTCTTTCCTTTAAAAATAAAAAAAAAAAAAATAAAAACAAAAATAAAATTCACACTTCAACAAAATATTCCAAAAAATAAAAAAAAAAACAAAAATCATACCTACCTAATAATAATTACAATTTATAAATGTAACAACAACAAGCCTTAATAACTAAATAATATGTACATAATCATTTTCATCTCTTATATCCAAAAGCAACAGTAACTGACACCATCATTGTAAACAACAGTAAAAAAAAAAAAAAAGTATCACACAAAAAAATTATACTTACAAATTATTATTTATTATTATTATCACTATATTCATATTTACACATATTCAAACATAAATCAAAAATACAAATACAAAATATGCAAAAAAAAAACTATAAATTATATATTGTCTCTTTACTTTTGTATACACAGTACTACAAACGCATACAATTTATTGAAAAAAAAAAAACAACAACAAAAATCAAAAAATCTACCCATCATCAGATTCCCATATAATGTGTATTGTGTAGTAATAATAAAGTTCTTTTTTTTTTTTTGTAATAAAATAAATTAGCTCCGCCCCAAACTCCATTAGGATTTTTCATTTTATTTTATTAAATATAAGAGAAAGAGAGAGAGAGAAACAAATGAAAAAAAAACACAAAAATAAAATGAGAAGAAAAATAATAAAAATAACAAAAATTAACACCCCAAAAAAAATTTATAACAGTAGTAAGTAACAGTAGCAGTAGCATCAGTAATATAATAATAATAATAAAATAGTAGCGAAGCGACAGTAATATTAAAATAGCAATAAGTTTTTTTATATTTTCCTGTACCTTATAAAAAACTTATGGAACACAAATTAATTCTTCTCTTATTTAAATTGTCTTCATCTTATAAAATTAACAAAAAAATGAGAAAAAATTTCCTCTCAATTTAAATGAAAATTGGAAAATAAATAAAAATAAAAAAAAAACATCATTTACCTGATTCATTACATTGTAAAATGATCATATTATAATGAATGTAAAACCTCTTATTTTACAATTTACATTTTTAACTACTTACACTTTATTTGTACATAAAATATTTCTGTAATTACAAAAACACACACATTCATACAGTAACATATTTTAATAATATGCATACATAAAAGCATGTAATATTATTAAGAATCCTTATATATGTATATGTTAACAAAATACCGCAGCAACCTTATGTACCATTTCTGAACATATTATGTATGGCTTAAATATCTATTTTATATATGTATGTAGGTATATATGTATATTTCAGTTACTTATATACTTTACAATATGAAAATTATGTATAATTGAAAGAAAATTTAAGAGAATATCAGAATACATATTTTTATAAATTTATATATGTATAGGTATGCAATGAATTCGCCTTAAATTAATTTTATATTCTGAATTTTACAACTACATATGTACATAAAACCATACTGTGGCTGTGATGACATATTTATTACATATTATACATATGCAAGGTAGTAGTTACGTATATAACTAATTGGTTAGTTATAGGTATTATATTTATTCCCGTTATTATCAGTTATTATATACAATTTATTAACTATGTATATATATTGTACAATATAAATTCAATACAAAATATAATTACTAACACATATACACACTAATTCAAATTTTAATTAAAAAAAAAATGTAATGTAAAAAATATTTAGAACTACAGATACTTTTGTATAGTACCTATATTGAAAAGTAATATATATTACACTCTCTTATATATATATATTTATACTCAAATATATTATATAAACCAAGTAAACTAAACATATATATACATATATATATATATATAAATATATTATATTATTATAACCTTTTTATTTTATAAATATTTTGATACCTACTCTAAAAGTAATTTTCCCTTTATTTTGTTGTTGTTGTTGTTCTTTTTTTTTTTTTAAATAAAATGGGAAGTCATGCTGTCATGACAGGAGATATAAAATTATTATATACAAAATAAAAGGGAATTAAACAATGTATATATTATTAACTACCATACAATAACAAATAACATTACAATTTACAGCCAACAGTGGCATATAAATTGTAAAAATAAATAAAATGTTAAAAAAAAAAACAGGAGAAATAAAGAGAAAAATAAATTGCAAAAAAAAAAAAAAGAGTAACTTAAATCTGAGCTGAGTCCTTGCGAGTATTATAAAAGAAAATCTTATATTTTTCTACTACCTCTACTCTACTACTTTACAACAACACAACCAGCGCTGTCGAAAGTACTACAATAGTAGTTTTTTACTACTAATTTTCCAAGCGTACTACTATACTACTCTAACTACAATTGTACTACTATTTACCAGTTTTCATTTAAAATCGAAAAAAAAAATTTAAAGTCAAATTATATTTTTTTAATATTTTGCTTTCCAATCCCCATCTCTCGGCAAATATATTAATTTATTCTTTTTTTCAAAATAGTTTGTTTTTGTGACCACTTTATAAACAGTTTAAGATAATTTGCAACTATGACCACTAGTTCTACGGTGGTATACTATTTGTCAAATGTCAACAGATTTAAACTAAAATTGAGTTTGTTTTTGAAATTTTTGTTTGTTTCTATTAGCAATAGCATAAAGCCTTTACGTTTGTTTTTATTTTACATTATAGTAGTAGTAGTAGTATGAAGAAGTTATTAAAAAAATAAAATGGATAAGTAAGATGTTTTTTATTTCTTTTCTTTAGCAAACAATTTAATTTTTTACTTATTTAAGATTTCTTCTAAAAACTTGTGAAAAGGGTTTGAATGTGCAAACAGCAAATCAAAAAGCTGCAGAATTAACCAAAAAAAGAAAATCATCCTGCAATATTCAAAATGAAATTCAAATACCAAGCGCAGATCTAACAGCAGATGATAACGATGTTGTAAATGCAACTTCGTCTAATATAAAAAAACAAAAATTTAGACAAATATGGTTACAAAAGTTTAACTGGATGATTGAAAAAACTGGACCGAAAAATGTTGCAGCACCATACTGTAAATACTGCCAAACTTTTCTGGCAAATAACTATACACTGTTTGTGAGGCATGAGAACTCCAATATGCACAAAAAATTAATAAAATCATTAGAAAAGCAACCGTTAATTAATAATATTGAAGAAAAACAGAATTTTGAAAAAAAATACGATAAAATTAAAACTGCAGAACTGCAAATTATAATGTTTCTCATATCACATAATCTGCCATTTTCATTAGTAACAGGACTAATTGCCTTAATTAAAGTAGTAGCACCTGATTCGGAAATAGCTAAAGGGCTAAAATGCGGCAAAACTAAAGCAACCGAAATCACCAACACACTGTTTTTCGACGAAGGACTTGGGGAGATATCCAAAATTTTACGAGAGCAGAAATTTTCACTAATAATAGATGAGACAACTGATGTAAGTGTAAATAAATCTTTAGTTATTGTAGTTCGGTATTTTGATTATATAGTAAGGAAAGTTAGAGATAGATTTTTTGCGCTCATACAGTTGGACAATTCTGACAGTAAAACAATATACAACGCTATAGTAGATTATTTTAAAAAGTTGAACATTCCGTTGCAAAATTTAATTGGATTTGCATCGGACAATGCCTCAGTTATGATGGGGAACAAATCTGGCGTAAAAACTCTAATTAAAAACAACCAACCAAATCTATATGTGATGGGATGCATATGCCATTCACTTCACCTTTGTTCAGCAAGTGCTTCAAAAAAACTACCGAAAAATTTGGAATGTTTGGCTCGAAATATTTATTCGTTTTTTGCACACAGCTCCAAAAGAATAACTGCACTAAGAGAATTCCAGGAATATTTTTCTGTCAAAGTTCATAAAATTCTAAAAGTCTCATCTACCAGATGGCTTTCTTTAGAAAATGTTTTAACGAGAATTTTAGAACAGTGGGTTCCGTTGCAACATTTCTTTTTGTCTTATGGATTCGAAAATAATGTAGATTTAGCACAAAGTATATGCTCTGAATTAAACGACATCAATAAAACTTATTTTTATTTTTTGGTATACATCTTAAATTTAACGAATAAGATAAATATAGAATTTCAGGCCGAAGCTCCTAGAATGTACAAATTACTTCCTACTATTAAAACCTACTTTAAGACTATAATACAAAATTTTATAAAAAGTGAGTATTATGAAGCTGTGATTAATAACGAAGTTGGTTTTGAAAATGAACACATATTTTTAAATATCGATCAAGTATATCTTGGTGCGAATGCTTTGCTTTTATTGAATAAATCAGTTTCTGAAGACGATGCAAATATAATTAGATTTAACTGTCGAGCATATTATATAGAAATTTGTAAACAAATATTGAACCGAATTAAATTCGATGACAAAGTTCTTATTGAAATGCAGGGCATTAATCCAAGTAACATGTCAAAAAGTTTGGTTCCTTTAATTTCCTTATTTCCAAATTTAGTTGATAGTGATGGTGTTGAACCATTAGATGAAGAATGGCGTTGTTTACTGAATCAAGAATTTGTTGATCGTAATTTGGATTTCGAAGATTTTTGGGACAAAATTTTTGCTTTGAAAAATGCATTGAATGAATACATGTTCCCGAAAATTAGCAATTTTATAGGAACAATTATAGCATTTCCACACAGCAGTGCAACTGCTGAAAGAAAATTTTCGGAAGTGGCTTTAATTAAAGATAAGAAAAGAAATTCACTTATTACGTCGACAGTCAACGCTATTCTTATGTCCAAAGAATTATTAAATAATAAATATGCTGAGAAGTGGGTTCCGTCCAAGAATTTAATATTAAAATATAAAAAAACATGCAAAGCTTAAATAGATATTATTGCTAATAATATAAATAGTCTATGGATTTAAGACTGATATGTTTAATTAAATTATTATTTATGTTTACTTTTTATTTAATGTTTTTGTTTCCAGTTATGTTTTTAATATTAATAATAAAATAAACAGTCGGTGAATTTAAAATTTAGGATTGTTATGTTGAATAAAATTATTTTATGTTATGTTTAAATAAATAATCGATGAATTTAAAATTGTTACGTTTAATAAAATTATTATATTTTATGTTTATTTTTTTTCTACTACACACTAATAAAAGTCAATTAAAATGACGTTATGTTCAATAAATGTTCATATTTTTTTATTACTAATAAAAACAAAAAAAAAAGAATAACGTATTATATTCCTTATCTTGTTCTCGTACCAGTATGGTACCATTCACTACCATACTACTATTTACTTCAAAATACTACCCAAAAATAAGAAATTATACTACTCTCAAAAATTGTAAAACGACAGCACTGAACACAACATGTTCATTCACAATTCACATTCAATTCCTTCTATTACACTCTCTCTCTCTTACTGACACTTCTCTTCAACCAACAACTCTTCTCAAATTTATTTAATTTATTTACATTTTACAGTGGTGTTGCTTTGCTGTTGTTGTTGTTTTTATTAATTTAATTTTTTACCTTATATATGTATTTGTATATATATAAAAAAAAAAAAAAACAACAACAACAACAACAAAAAAACCTGATTTTAACATTTACAAGAAGTAAATTCAACATTTTTTTTTAATTCAACTCAATAAAGTCAGACTTAACTTGATATTAAAAGAATTTTTATTATTTTTGTTATTTTTTTTTTTTTTTTTTAACATTTTGTTATTATATTACTGTTATTGTTGTTTTTTTGGTTATTTTATATGTTATTTTTTTTTTTATATATTTGTATCTTATATTTAAATTGAACTGCTGAATAAAGAATTGAGTTGATGAGGGTTCATTTAATAATGTTTAAAAATTGTTATTTTGTCAGTGTTTAAACGACTGCGTTAAGTATCGGTTGAAAATATTTTTATAATATATTTATATATATATATAAATTTTTTTTTTTGAGTTTATAATAAGAATAACATTAAAAATAAAAGAATTTAATAAAATAAAATGTTTAACTAAGTTTTCAAAAAAAAAATTAAATATATATATATAACAGTTTTTAAAGACAGGTTTATTTATCTTTGAAATAATACCTATATAATAAATACTCTGGCAAATACTATATAGTACATATATAGTTATATTATACAAATACTTAAGTTGTAAAATTAATGATTACATTGTATTGAATTATTAACATTATACGCGTATATTGTATATATACAATTAATTAGGAAATTTTTCTGGAAGATTTTCAAAGTTACATTAAATATATATACAAACAAATATATATGTATAGATACTTTTAAAAAAGAAAATATAATAAAGGTGTTAAAAGTGTTTTTTTTTTTTTTGTTTTTTTATTATTATATTAATCTTATTCATATATATATATATATATATATACATATATATATTTACCAACCACACAATACAATATTTAATGAATGAAATTTTATTTTAGTTTAATTTTGAATTATAAGTTAAAAGCACATACACATGCCATAAACGGTTAAAATATTTTTTAAAAAAAATTTTTAATAAAATTAATTATAAAAATAAATATTATAAATTAAAATTTTAATTTATTATAAAATTAAATAAAAAAAATATAAAGCAAGACACCAAGGAAATTAATTTTTAAATTAAAATAATTATTATTTAATGTATTTTTAAAATTAAAATAAATTCTAAAATATAATTAACTTAAGAAATATAAAATTAATTTAAAAAAGTGTATAATAAAAAATTTAAAATATATATAATATTGATATTATTATTCAAAAAAAAAAATAGGAAAATTAAAATAATTAAATTCAATAAAATATAAATTTATTTAATATTAAATTATATTGCAATATATATATATAGCATTGGATTTGCGTAATAACAAAATGACCATTTCAATTAAAGATAGAACAATGGCAGTATCACAATTACCTACATCACGTTTTATGATTAGTGATATATTAGCAAGTAATAATAATAATAATAACAATAATAATAACAATAATAGTAATAATAATCATTTAAATGGTGATCATAATTCACATCTTATTAATTCATCATATTCAAATAATCATCATCATGGTAAGTTAATAAATAAGTATTGTTTTTTTTTTTAAATTAAATTAAATTAATAAATACTTAGTATAAATATTAATTTAAAATAAATTTTAATATTTTTAATTAACAATGAAAAACATTTTAAAATAATGTGTTATTTTTAAAAATAAATAAAATTGAAAAGGTTCTTACATAAGTTTTAAAATAAAATTTGAAAAATATATTGAAATACCGACGGTATTTTAAAAATACTTATATATAAAAATTTTATTGAATTTAATTTTTTTAACTAGATTTAATTTATTATAATTTATTTATAGTATTTAAAAAATGTAATTGATATATATGTAGGTAAATTGATAAAAATTCAAAGTTTTATACATTTTGAAAATTGCGAATTCCAATACAAAGAGTAGTTCTTTTAGGGCTGTATAGTCTATAAAAATACATTTGTATGTCATATAATTTTAGAATAGTTGTCATGTTGTTATAAAAAAATTTTAAGGTTACTTTGTATTTTAATATTAATTATAGGTATAACTACTATTAATTTTTTTAATACATTAACTATAATATAATAATATATTGAAATATTAATTAAAATATAATAATTTAAGACTTAATTTCATATTAATATGATTTTAAAATGAAATTTGAAACCAACATGTATACGTACTTATACCTATAGATGAATTTTGTTCTAAAGCCTTGTTCTGAGCCTTTAGTGAAAAACAGTTTCATTAGTAGAATTTATTGCGCTAAAAAGTTTACTGAATTTATTAAATTAAAATTAACTCAAACTTTATATAAGTACAAAATGATTAAATGTAGATACAAATATTCCTATCACTCTTGTATTTAAACTTTTATAGGTACATCTAAAAATTTATATTAATTATTAACAATAATTGCGCAATTTTATTTATAGAATCTTTTATTACTTAAATCTTCTATTATTTGATTAGTTAAATTTTAATTAATATTTTTTTAATTAGTACCTATGCGTTTTAAAAAAAAAATCTAAGTCTAAGTCTAAAAATCTAAATATTAAAAAAAAATTCACAGTATATAAAAATAATAAAAATATATATATATATATATAAAATAATTTTTTTAGATTAGGTTTGACAATGGCAAAAAAAATAATTAATTAACTAATTAATTAATTAAAGTTTTTTTTAATAGTTTAATTATTTTTATAATTATATATTAATATAATGAATAGTTAAAATATTATTATACTATGTACCTATTATATCAATTAAATATCATTTCTATTATTTTTATACATATTTATATATATATATATATATATACATATATATATCAATGTAACTATAAATAATAGTTATCTAAAAAGATATAATTCATATAAAACATAGATATATTCATATAAAAAAATAAGAATATATTTTAATTAATTAGTTTAAATTATAATATTAAATTTAATTAATATTTTATTAACTTATTGCAATTAAATTAATATCTTTCATATAATACATATAAATGAGTTACATTACATATACATGAGTTTTTTTCTTAAATATTATTTTAATAATTATCTTAATTATCTTAATTTTACTCAATATCTAAAATAACCTTTAGTTTTATAATTTATAGAAGATTGGTCTGATATATAAAACTAAACTTAATCATACAAGCCTTTTAATTAAATTATGCTGGATTTTTTTTTTTGAATTTAAGTTCGAGCTCAATTTAACATTCGTATTTTATAAATACATACATCATATATATATATACATTACATATAGGTATACAAACATTATAAAGCTACATTATTATACAATAAGTATATCTTTTAAACAATAAGTATATCTTTTAAGTATATCTTTTAAATAAATTATTGTAATCAATTTTACATATGATTATAATTAATTATAGTACTTTTCTATATTTTAATTAGTCGTTAATATTTAATTTTAGTTATATTTTAATTCTCTTCTAAGCATTCAAAAATTTGAATAAAATATTAAATAAGTATCAGTACTCGAACTTATGTGTAATATACTTAAAAAAAAATTTCATATTTAATTAACTAGTGGAACTTCAATTCCCAAATCTGGCTTAAAATATATTTATTATTACTTAATAATTAAGTACTTAATAACTTCCATGTTCAAAAACCAATACCTGGGGCTCATACTCTACACTATTCAATCTTAATTTAAAATAATATGAAATTTAATTATATATACTAAAGTAAATACCTATAATATTCAATATATACTTAGATTTATTTTAATTACTAAATTTAGAATATAAAATCCTTAATAAATACTTGAATTAACTAGAAAATTGAATTAAATATTTTGAAATCCCACCACTTAAATAATTTTTACACATAATATTAATTGTAATATAAATTAATTTAATTTTTTTAATTAATTAGATTTAATTAATAATTTTTATATATATTAATTTTTTTTTTAAATTTCCAGATGGTTCAAAACAATTATCACAATTGATATTAAATTATCAAAATCATCAGAAAATTTTAATTGGAGTCGTATATCATGTGATGATTCCGGTCATAGTGATGATGATGATAATGATTCATCAAATAATTTTGATCATCATAGTGAAAATAGCAATGGTAATTTTTATATTTTATTTATTTTTTTATAAATAAATTTAAATTAAAAGGAAATTTGTCAAGAAAAAAACTAACCTAATATTTTCCAAGAAATACTTCAATACAAATACAATATTAAAATAAATTATTAATATATTTAATTATATTTTGATTAATTTTAAACCTTTATTCAATGTTTCGGATCAGATTAATTTTTTTGAACAAACAATTTTTCAATGGATATAAATATATATATAAATATACATGTATATATATATATATTTAAAACTTTTACTTAATTAACTAAACACGATCATTTCATTCATCTTCTTGTATATATCCTATAGATATATTCAATATATATATAAATATAATAGAATAATTTGGCCTCACCCTCTATTTTGTTTGTTTGTCGGAGGAATCTAATTGAGGAAGACCTCACTTTAAGATTTATTTATTTTTTTTTTTAAAATTTATTTAATCATTAAAAATTAAAAAGGCTAAAATCAAGGATTGATATATTCATAGTTAGAAGATATCACGCGAGTTAATGATGAATTAATAAATACATATATACTATACGTTTATCTTAAGATGAATATTTTCACGTATTATTTCCGTTATTGTATTTCTTTAGAATATATCTGATGATCCCGATATATATAGATACCATATTATAGATGTACCAAATATATAGGATACTTTATTCGGATCCTATACCTATCAGGATCCCAATATTAAATTTTATAATTTAATTCTTCTTCCGAAGAACATATCAAGGTCATGTCAATTATAAAAATTTATTTTTTTATTATTATTATATATATATAATATATAACATATCATCATAATCACAATCATTATAATATTATATCATTATATAAGTATAGTATAATATATATATAGAACTTAATGATTGATTGATATTTGAAGTTTTGATTTGGGTCCTCATTGTATAAAACTTCCTTTTAATTTTTTTTTTTTTTTAAATATGTAAAATTCTAAAACACTCCTAAACTATATATTTGAATTTGTATATGTACATATATAGATCAAAAAGATGATGATGATGGTAACAGACAATTTGGTTCAAGTTTAACTAAAAAACAACGTAAAGCACGTACAGCATTTACTGATCATCAATTGCAATCATTAGAAAATCATTTGAAAGACAAAAATATTTAAGTGTTCAAGATCGTTTAGAATTAGCAAATCCAATTGAATTTAAGTGATACACAAGTGAAAACATGGTATCAAAATCGAAGGTAAGCAAAAATTTTTTTTTAAAAGCATTTTTGTATTATCAAAATATAACATATATATATATATACAAATGGCCATTAGAGATTTTAGAGTCTCCGGCCGAGTTCAGATAATTTTTATCTTAGTTTTTTTCTAATAATTTTGTTTTACGGTCAGGATCAACACCCCTCCGTTTACGGGCTGCCGCGGGTTTCGGTAGGTTTCCATTTTTTTAAGTGACGGAATGGTTCTATCGTCACCCCTGGGTTAGTTGCTTCAGAGTTTCGTGTAGCACACCAAAGTTCTCTTAACTATGTTATGAGTTTGACTGCACTAAAGAATTTCCTGCTTCCTAAGACGCCGATATTATTGGCCATTCAGGTTGCAACTAATCATCCCTCCTTCTTTATCAAC
>CAUJBZ010000486.1:0-53976 GCA_963082915.1 Dolichopus griseipennis | reverse complement strand
ATTCTTTGATTTAGAACTGGAACGTATCTTTAATATTTCAGTGCAATTCTATACAAAAAGTTTTCTCGAATTGCGACGTTTTGATTGTGACGAATTTTTTGGGAACCAATTATCGTCGCAAAGCGAGGTATTGGTGTATTTGAATTAACTAAGAAATTGTATGGTTTTTCCATTATAATCCCACAAAATCTGGGGGCTCAACCGGGATCTATTGGAAAAATCCAGAAGAAAGGCAGAATCCGAGAAAAAAAAAACGAAGACTTCACGTGGTCAAAAGGGCGATACCACATGGTTTGTGATTTTAAAACAAAAAAAAGATTAAATTAAAATTTTCTAAAATTAAGTTTAAGCTTTAAATCAACCTAAAATTAAAATTAATTTTTTTCTGTGCTTACAATAATTGATATATTAATTTTTAACAAAATAAAATTTAAGTATTACAATAACAAAAAAAAAAAATGTTTTAAAATAAGAAAAAAGTGAACTAATTCTGACTAATTAGTAGTGTTAAAAATATGTAAAAAAAAACCCAAAAAAAAAACTGGTTTCTTATGATTTACATTATTAATATAAACAAATTAAATTATTGAAATTTAAGAAGCTAAAACGAAATTTTTTTTTTTTATTTCATTTCCATTCAATATTTTCTTTTTATTTAAAAAAAAATTAAATTAAAAATTAGAAATTAATTTGGATAATTTTAATAAATTTAAGAACTAAAATGAAATTAAGAAATTAATTAGAAATTTGAGATTATATAAAATAATAAATTAAACAACTTCATAGAACATAGTACCTACTTATTTTTTTTTTTTTTTTATACAATTTTTTATTTAATTTCAGATAATTTTACAATAATATATAAAATTATGTATAAGAAATTAAGTAATTCTTAAACTACAGCTTATAACTAACATTTAATAACTTAAGATTTTTTACAATTTTTCTAATTTCTAGATTTTTTTTTTTATTTTTTTTTTTTTAATTTTCAAATTTTAAAGATTAATTTCTAAGATTTTTTACAAATTTTCTAAGTTTACTTTTAAATATGTTTAAATTATGACTGTTTTTAATTTCTACCGGTAGCGAGTTGAAAAGTTTTATTGCGCTGCATTTTAGACTTTTTAGCTTCAATGTTGTTTTGGCTTTAGGAATTTCGATATTTTTCCTGTTTCTGGTTAGATAATTATGCATATTCTCCCTATTTTGAAGTTTTACTTTTGACTTGATATTATTGTTCAGGATATTATACATGTATTTACATTTTTCAAAGTAAATTAGTTGGTTAATATCCAGTGTATCAATTATTTTATATAAATTATTGGTTCTGGTTCTTATATTCAAATTAAATAAAGTTTTGAGGGCTCTATTCATTACCGCACTCATTTGATTTTTATGAAAATATGAACAATGACTCCAACTGCATATATTATACCTAATTCTTGATAATAGATGGCCATTATATATAAGTTTAGCAGCATAATTCGGAATACTACCCATTCTTCTGACAGCCTTTGTTATAGGAATAATTTTTTTTTAATGCTTTTTATATGTTTATCCCATCTTAAGTTTTCATCAATTATCATTCCCAAGTACTTAACATTATCAACTTGTTCTATTATAGTATCCTTTACCTTAAGCGTAATATTATCATTTGTTTTCTTTTGCATTTTGAATATCATATAATTAGTTTTTTTCGCATTTATACATAATTCACTTTGGTCCAACCAACTGCAATATATCTTTAAGTCATCATTTAGTATATTTTGAAGCTCTTCTAATGTTTTCGCTTTTGCTATAAGGTTAGTGTCATCTGCATAAATGTTGTACTTTGACTTAATATTGTTTTTAGATAAGTGCATTATATACAGCAGGTATAATAACGGCCCCAGTAATGAACCTTGTGGTACGCCTGTTTTTATTACTAGTTCATCACTTAGTACTTCATTAACTTTAGCACATTGAGTTCTATTTGTCAAATAACTTTTTAGTAAAAGATTACTGTTACCTCGAATTCCTAAGTTGTCTAGCAATCTGATTAGTCTGGAATGACTTTGCCATATCAAATGCTTTTGTTAAGTCAATAAAAACTGCGCCAACATAGTATCCGTCATCCAACGCATCGTAAATATGTTCCAAGGTTGCTGCGATAGCTGATTCTGTACCACTTTTATCTAAGAAACCATATTGATTAGCAACAAAGCCTATTGTTTTAGTAATGAAACTTCTTATTCTTGAATTAATAACTTTTTCATATATTTTCGAAATTGAATTTAGAATTGAAATTGGTTTATAGTTACCACAGTCTTCTTTTGACCCACTTTTGTGAATAGGAACTAAATATGCTTTTTTTAACGAATCAGGAAATATACCATTAGTGAAACTTTCATTTATAAGTTTCACTAAAGATGGGGTTATAATATTGACCAACTCTTGTAGATCTCTCGCTGTAATTTTATCCAATGCTGGAGTTGCATTTTTATTTAAATTCATAATAATTTGATGGATTTCTGGTTCTATAACTGGAATAAGAAACAACGAGTTGCTATTAAATAGATTTTGTGAGCAGTTAGTAAAATCGTTGGTATTTAGAATGTTTTTTTTAATACGTTCTCCTATTTCAGTAAAAAAATTATTGAGAGTATTTGCAGTTTCATCATCATTTTTTGTTTTTTCACCATTGCTTTTAATAACATGAGTAACATTTTTCAGTTTATCTTCATTGGTATTTTTTATAGAATTATTCAATATTTTCCATAATTTCCTAGAATCGCTCCTGGCTTTTTTAATATTTCTATTAATATAATTTTTTTTTTCTTCTTTTATTAATTGTTCTACCTTTTTCTGCATTTTTATATATTTTGCCCTTTTTTCACTATTGGTCGGATCATTTTTATGTCGATTATATAATGCTTTTCTTATTTTCAGCTTGTAATGAATAAGAAGTGTTATCCAGCTATTATTTCTCGTTCGCATCTGTATTGTCTTAGTACATAATCTTTTTGCTTCTTGTATAATTTTTACTAAGGTTTCGATTTCTGGTATATTATTATTTTCAATTTTGTATTTTACTATGGAACACATTTGATTATAATCGATTTTGTTTATGTTGTATTTTTTCATTGGTAACTTCTCAATGTTAATTGCTTTAATAGTTACTATTGCCAATTGATGGTCCGATAGGCAGTTATTTTCCATTATATAATTAACATCATAATTGCCATTTATGTTTGTTATTATGTGATCAATTAAGGTGCTAGAGTTAGTTGTATTTCTTGTACTTTCCGTTTTATTAACTATGCTATATCCAGAAGTTGCTATAATATCCTTATACTTAATAATTATATTGGAGTTCTCAAATAGATTTAGATTGGTATCTGCAAAAATATATGATTTGCCTTATCTACACCAGTTTAGGTTCAAGAAACTCCATAAATAGGTTGCTATTTTCCACTGGAGCTTTATAAAATGGACCGATTTTTAATTTTGGTTTTGAGTTCAGGATTTCAATTACTGTAAAGTTATATTTTTCATCTTTACATATTTCATTGAAACTGATATTATTTTTAATAAAAATGGCAGTCCCACCTTCTCTTTTTTATTTCTACAGTTGTAAACTGCTTGATAATTGGGGATGTTGTAGGTATCTTTTTCATAATCATAAATCCAAACCTCTGTAATTATTACTATGTTTATTTCTTTATATTCATTAATTAACGTTTCAGTTCCAGTATTTTATTTCTAATGCTACATATATTTAAATACAATATCTTTAGATCACCAATTTTCATTACATTTTCTTGTTCTGCCATTAATTATCTGCCGATCAGGTAATTTTGCCAAGATTCTCTTGTCTTTTGAAGATTTTCCCTATATTTGTTATAAATATGTCGTCTATATGTAGCAAGATCATTCGAAACATCTTTATTGCAGATTCCTATGTTTTCGTGGTATCTGTCATATATTCTCCGATGTTCCGGATAGTCAGTTGGTAGTCCTTCTTGATTAATTAAAACCTTTATATTTGTTTGTGTTATACCATCAAAGCATTGATCGTGGAAAAATGCTAAATATAATCGCACATTGTCTGTAATCCCTTAATCTGGAAAGAACATATACACTATCTCCATTTTCAATTGCTCTTTTTGTAAGCCTTACAATTGGGGGTGACATGGGATCAACAAAACTTTTGCTATCATCTTGGAATTTAGAGTGACCTATTTTTCT
This sequence comes from Dolichopus griseipennis, assembly GCA_963082915.1. Taxonomy (NCBI): domain Eukaryota; kingdom Metazoa; phylum Arthropoda; class Insecta; order Diptera; family Dolichopodidae; genus Dolichopus; species Dolichopus griseipennis. Next base: position 49,749 of record CAUJBZ010000486.1, on the reverse strand, counting down.
TTCAGTTGTGTTCTGTGGATTTATTGTTTCGCCTTTATTCCAGTTTGGGTATTTGGAGTCTTTTATTTCTACATTATATTACTATTATCATTGGTTTGACTAATTGTATCATTTTTTATCTTACTAATACTATCATTTTCTCTTTTTTCTGTTATCATTGGTTTGATGAATTCTATCGTTTTTAATCTTACTTGTGCTTTCATTTTCTACTTTTTCTGTATTATTAATATTATTATTATCATTTTTTTGGTTAATTTTATCATTTTTAATGCTACTTTTTGAATTATTATTAATAGTTTTATTTATTTTTATATTACTTTTAAGGATAGTGTTCTTATTTAACCATAATTTTGGAAAATATGAAAGAATATAGCTACGCTTCTTTTTATCTTTGTTATAATCAATTTTGTTAGTCTTTTCACTGTTATGGTTAATATTATTAAAATTATTTTCATTGTTATTATTTTCATTTTTTATATTAGTTATATCACTGTTAGTGTCTCTAATATTATTAATACTTGGTTTAACATTAGAATTATTCTTATTAATATTATCATTAACATTATCAGTTCTGCATGCAGAATCACTTTTTTTATTTTCATTTACATTTATATTTAATTTGTTATCTTCCTCTTCTATTTTCCTTAATTGCTAGTATCCGATTTTTTGTTTTCTTATACTTAATTTATTTTTATACACTGGACTTGATCTACTAAAAGTTTTATGATTAACATCCAACCCCAAACTGAATTTTTCGTTCGATTTTAAGCAATTAATTCATTTATTAATTTCCTTTTTTTGGCATTCACTTGTCTTGTGTTGTTGGTGGCACTTCAAGCATGTTTCTTTATTCGTGCATTCCGCGGCCCTATGGTTAAATCCTTTACATTTATAACATCTAGAGACTTTTATGGCATCAAAGACCTTGCACCTTTCCCATCCAATACATAATTTTTCGTTAGCTATTATTTTTGGGAATGATTCCTTATCCACTTCTATAATTGCATTAAACATTTCTTTGTTGTATTTTTTCACTGGATATATCTTTAATACTTTAAGTTCACTCATTTGTAGAAAAGAATTTTGTTTTTTAAGTTTTTCCACAATATAATTTTCACTAAATTTATTATTCATGTGCACAATTTCTATGTTAGGTTTAATGATCACAGGTATTTTGATATCATAATTCTCTTTAAATTTTTCTTCTAATTCCTTTTTGATCTTTTCACGATCTTCAATGGTTTCCGTTTCTATTAAAATCATCCCATTACTTTTGTTTTCAATATTCTTTATTTTCAAATTTTTTGGATCCACCTTTGTATTTAAATCACTTTTTGTTTTTTCAGTTTTCAGCTTATTCTTCGGTTTTATTATTAAAGGTAACTCTTTCTTCATTTTTAAATTTACACTTGCTTTAGTATTTTTAATTGCATCAGCAAATGATACTGTTTGACCCATATTTGAATTTATATTATTTGTAACATTAATTTTTTTGCAGACCTCATCATTTTTTTTAATTGCACTAACAAATGATTCATTCACTTTTTCTGTTTCAATTATGAAGACTTCAGTAAATTTTAGCATTTTCTCTATTTCTTTTTGTTGACTGGCTTTAATTTCTTCCAATCTCTTCATGTAATTAGTTTCAATAGCCTTAAGTAATTCAACGACTTTATTTTCATCTTTTTTTATTGCACGTTCAAATTCTTCTTTATATTCCTTGAGGAATATTAACTGCACTGTCCATGTTTTGTAAGACCAAATCAACATTTTGTATATATTGAATACAGTCGTCACAAATAAACTTAATATTCCTGTTTGTGTATAGTAAGTTCACCGTAGACTAATCCATTCCTGAACATTTTAACGCCTCATGATAGAATTTTTTGCACACACCTGCACATTCTACACCCGTTTCGCCTTTAATTTTTAGTTTGCACTTTTGGCACGAAGCCATTTCGCGTAATTAATATATATAATTATTATTTTTTGCGTAATTGCTGATTATGCTTTTTTCTGTTTATCTTTTATTAATTAAAATAATTATAATCGATAAAGAAAAAAGTAAACACATCCGCACCGTACTGTAGTAAATTACTTACTGATAATAAACGTTTTATTATCAGTAATAAATCTAATTAAAATAATAAAATATATAATAATATATAAAATAATAAAAGTAATAAAGTCTAATTAAAACGAAAAATCTAATTAAAAAATTGAAAGTGAATTAGATATAGAAAGCTGTGTCGCATTATTTTCATTTACTCGGGTCGCAACGTTTAAGAAATGGAGAAATAAAAACTAAAAAGAAACTATTAATAAAAAATATATAATTAAACACTTGCTAGAAATTTTTTAATAAATATAAGTTTTTAATTTTTCAAAACTAAAACAAAAAACTTTTTTTTTAAACTATTTATAAATTTATCATAATATTATGAGAAATTGAATTATATCAACAGAAGAATATACATTTTATTTTATGTTTTGTTTATACGAGAAGAAGAAAGAAGATAATACTAACTGTCAAAAATATATATATAATCACATTTATTATACCTACAAGCAAAAAAAAAAAAAAAAAACGGCCAGGGGTCACAAACCTTTTAAAGTAATCGTCAAAAATTTTTGAAGTTAAAATTGGTATCAGAGGCAGTAAACCTTTAATTAAAATTAAAGAAACAAATACAAAAAAAAAAAAAATTAAAAACTTTATTAAAGGGAAAACATATATCTAATAAATACTAAATACAAAAAAAAAAATATAAAAAATAAAAAATTAAATTTAAATAAAAAATTTCTTTTTACTTTTAAATATAGTTAATTAAATAAATTATAAATAAAATTTTAAATTTGTTCCCTTTTTTGTTCTTCCGAAATTTTAATATAAAATACCTAATTAAATTTTTAGTAAGATCAAGAGAAAAAGCTTTATACAGAAGATAATTTTTAAAATGGACCGTAAAGATAAGCAAGTATTGAGAATTACTAGTAACGTGGAAAGCGTAGCCGCTGAGGTCTCAAGGATTTTTGAAGAATTGGAGGGATTTAGGGAAGATTTCTCAATAAAGAGAGGCATCTTATATAAAAATTTACCCGATGGTTGGGAATTGTTGTTGTATGCAGGATGAAATCATAAGAAAAGTGCACGAGGATGGACATTATGGAGCGAAAAAGATGGAAGAGATAATTTCAAATGACTATTATTTTCCAAAACTTAAGGAAAAAATTGAATATTGCAGAAAAAATTGCATTCCGTGCATTTTAGGTAACAGAAAAGAGAGTAAAAAGAAAGGTTATCTGAATCCAATAGCAAAAGAGGATACACCTCTGCAAAAATACCATATGGATCATCTAGGACCATTAGCTACAACCAATTAAAACTACTGTTATATATTGTGTATAATTGATGCATTCTCGAAATTCTCATGGATTTATCCCGTTAAAATAACAGCAGCCACCGAAGTATTGCAGAAATTAGAGCAACAAAAAACCACTTTCGGAATTCCAGTACATATTATAACTGACAGAGGAGCAGCGTTCACCTCCAATGCATTTGAAGAATACTGTAAAACAGAAAATATTCAACACGTACTTATAACCACGGGCGTGTCCCGGGCAAATGGACAAGTGGACAGGTTAAATAGAATTATAATCTCGGTATTAGCGAAATTGGCAATTGAAAATCCATCTAAATGGTATAAGTTCACCAATCAATTGCAACAATGCATAAACTCGACGTACCAAGGGAGCATCGGAAGGTCGCCGTTCGAATTATTGACGGGCGTGAAAATGAAACAGTGTAATAATATCACACTGGCGCGAATTTTAAACGAAGAAATAATAAACGCATTCGTAGAAAATTGCGAAGCATCGCGCGTTGAAGCTCGGAAAGCAATTCTTAAAATTCAAGAGGAAAACCGCGAATCGTTCAATAAAAAACCAAAAGCGGCTGACAAATACGACGTCGGAGATCTCGTCGCGATTAAACGCGTACAATTTGACACTAATCTTAAAATTTTTCCCAAATTTCTAGGACCATACAAAGTGGTAAAAAGCTCAGGGAAAGGCAGATATACAGTTCATAAGGTTGGCAACCAAGAAGGCCCCAAAGTTACCACAACTTGCGCTGAATTTATGAAAGCCTGAGAAATTGGCGAAGAAGACGATGATGAAGTAAAACCAGTTAGCGACAGCCAAAATTAAAGCCAATGACGAAGCGAAAACTACCAACTACATTAAAAAATTAAACTAACGATGTAATATTTTTATATTTTTTAGAACCAGCCATGATAAAAGAAAACCCAACGACGAAGACGAAAATTATCTACTATAATATAAAATCAAGCTAACAATAAAGATGTTAAGTACCAGCTAGGATAAAAAAAAAACGAACGACTAAGACGAAAATTACCAACTAAAATGAAGATTAAACTAACGATGTATATGTTAAGAACCAGCCCTGATAAAACAAACCCAACGACGAAAACGAAAATTATCAACTATAATATGAAATCAAGCTGACCATAAAGACGTTAAGTACCAGCTAGAATAAAAGAAAACGAACGAGTAAGACGAAAATTACCAACTAAAATGAAGATTAAACTAAAGATGTAGATGTTAAAAACCAGCCGCAATAAACGAAAACTAACCACGAAGAATTACTAGCTACATAAACAATAAAACTTACGAAGAAAAATGTAAATACCAGCCGTGGCCAATTTTAATCCAGAAGGAAGACGAAAATGAAATTAATAACAAAAATCATCATCACTAACAAAAACAGAATATTCCAAGTTGCGGTTTCCGACGTCGTTGAAACCTGTCAGGATGACCGAGTTTGTAGGATGTCAATAATTAGCAATGCCCTCCAATATTATAATTATTAATTATCATACGATAATATAAACCATACATTATGGAGATGCAAAGAGAAAACAATAAAGAAAGAAAACAGCATTCTGCATTAGGACGTCGGAGGGTCAAGAAGCATTTTAAAAAATAAATTGATAAAACGATTGAAAGAAAAAGTACAGTATTAATTATTGCAAAAAGAATTATATTTGAATTATAATTGTTAATAAAGAAGTTTTATTAAGTTAACTAAGAAATTGTATGGTTTTTCCATTATAATCCCACATGTATATAACTCAAAAAATAAAGATCTAGAATTCTGAAATTTTCAAAAATTCGTTTTAATGGAAGAGCCATAATCGCTATTGCAATCCAGTCAATTAGCTCCACGGCTAAATATTTGGTTGGTCTACTGCAGTAGTTTCGAGTAGTTGCCGTACAATTTCTTTATTTATAAGAACATTAGTCTATACCTTATTAAGCAAGGTTGCTGGAATTTTACCAGAAATAGTTTAGCTTTATAGCCAAAGCTTGTGAAAAATTTAATTGGGAAAGTGTAGTGCGTTCGGTTTGCTTCCATACTACTTCTTGTTTTATAGGAGCAGTACTTTATGTCAATAAAAGTTAACTTGAATAGCCGAAGTGTGAATAAAATATAGTCTATGTACTGGAAGAGGTTTAAGAGCTGCTTTTCAATTTATAATTTGTTTGGTACTCAACTAAAGTTCTAATACACTCTTCCATTTTTTTTTATGATCTTATGAAGGAAATGTAGGCTTTGTTTTGGAAAAAGAGTTTTAAAATATTTTGTATTTGAGCAAAATATATACGAAATTGAACTTTTTGATTTTTAGATTTTATTAGAAAAAAAAGAAAACTGCAAATTGACACTGAAATCTTTTTTTAAAAAACAAAAATGTGAAGTAGATAAAAAACATACACTTAAGAAAAAATGTAGAGATGAAAAATGTTGTTATTTAAACTTAAGGATATTATTTTTTGGATTCTTTATTAGCTTTATTTTTATTATTATTAATATTATCTCATTTAGCTTTTGCACTTTTTGAGGAGAGCAAAAAAATAGTCTTATTAATTAAATTAGTCTTATTTAACTTGCGTTAATACCAAAAATTTTAAAATTTCATTGAATCTTTGTGCAAAACGCGTAAACAGGTCTAAACCAAATTAACTCGGTGGGCTTCTGTAATTAAAATTAATGCTGGTACACAATTTTCAATAAAATGCATTTATCTAACGAGTCGAGTCATCGAGATTTATTTTTTTGCAGCCCCAATATTGGACTGCAAAATAAACCTGCAAAATTGGACACAAATCGGAAACAAAAAATTTTTGCAAGCTTGCCGGGCTGAAATGGTTAATATATTGCAACCAGCTTTATACAATTAATTCCATTAGCTAACAGGCCTATCAGTCAAAAGTCAATCAGTCAAACCGTTTCGATTTTACATCAAAAAAACGAAAAAGCTTAAAACGGCTTATCTTTGACATATAATTTAATTTGTTTTCTAAAAATGTTCAAACGATTTTCACTTTTTGTTTGAATTGGCAGATCATTATATAATTTCAAACCTTTATACATAATCATATTTTTTGTTTTTTCATTTCTATAAAAATTTAATCTAAAGTTATCATTGTTTCTCAAATTATACTCATGTATATCTCTATTATAAACAATTTTATTGCATAAGTAATTTGGGTAAAGCCCATTTTTTATTTTAAACACAATGATCAAAACATTCATTTTAATTTGTTGTTCGATATTAAGCCATTTTAATGTAGCCAACATTGCATTCACAGACGCATAACGATTTAATCTTAAAACAACTCTCATCGATTTGTTCTGTAGCCTACCCATCATTTGAGAATTGCACATAAAAATAATCGAAGAACAATATTCAAATTGAGGTTTGATCATTGTGTTATATAATGTAATTGCACATTTTAATGATATTTTATTTCTAATTTTACTAAAAAAATATATTTTTTTCGCGATCTTTTTACAAATATAAATAATATGACTTTTAAAGTTCAATTTACAATCTATTATTACTCCTAGCTATTTTATTTCATCAATTATTTCAAAATTTCTATTATCAATCAAAACATTCAGATTTTCATTATTATTTCCGTTAATTATTAAGCATTTTGTTTTATCTACATTTAATTTAAGTTTATTCATATTTATCCATTTACTTAATCTATTTAAATCCATATTTATTTTAGAAATACATTCACTTACACTATCACCAGTAACATACAACAAATCATCATCTGCAAATTGTATTAATTTACCATGTTGCACTGCGTTCTGCATATCATTAATAAATATTAAAAACAATAATACACCCAATATACTTCCCTGCGGCACACCATATAACACCTCAATTGAATCCGATAAACAGCCATTGACTTTTGTTCTTTGAGTTCTCCCAGATTTAAGATACGATTTAAACTACTCCAATTCATTTACACATATACCATACTCCTCAAGTTTAAATAACAAAATTTCACGATCTACTGTTTCAAAGGCAGGTGTTAAATCTAAAAAAACGGCCACTATTACTTTGTTATCATGTAATGAAATTTTCCAATTCATTATAACTAAGTTTAACAAGGCTTCACAGCTATGACCTCTTCTGAAGCCAGACTGCAATTCATGTATATAAATGTCAGTCCTACGATTGGTCATAAAAAAAATTTTCGTAACTAAATTACATCCAATTATTGAAAGTGGTAATACTTCTTTTAATTAGGGGAATATTGAAAAAAATGTTTTGTAGAGTTCTTTTAACCGATTGCGAAACAAAAACTTAAAAAACAATTATCTCTAATTTTTCTATACGTGGTGCTCCTTGATAATAGAGTTGAGGATGGTGGGTTTCCGACAAATAATTTAAATTAAATTAAAATTTTTGCGCATTATTATTTATTAATTATGAAAAGTTTAAGTAAAATTTGATAAATTTGTTGAAAAATTGCAAGAATAATCCTAAAAAAATCGTTTTAAAAAAATTGCTTTATTACATTTTAAAATTAACATGAACACCATTCTTGTGTTAACTTTTTTCAATTAAATCAAGTTAAATTAAAACTCAATTAAGAGGTCAAAAGGGTATACTAAATTTGCAATTATGTCATTAAACTAATTAAATAGTAGTTTACTTGAAGCGTTTGAATAAAATATCGGTGGTTTAGAATAGGTTTAAAAATCTGCTTTTCAACTTATATTTTGTTTTGTACTTACCTGAAAGCTCTTCCTCGTTTGTTTATGATTTTATGAGAGAAATGTAGACCATGTGTAATTTTTGTGTACGCTTTTTTCAATAACATCAACTTAAAATAAACCTCCTTTGAGAGGCGGTGCAACGTACAACGGGTATTAACTAATTTATAGGTCAAAAAGGTATACTAAATTTACCATTAAGTCTATACTATATCAATAGTAGTTTACTTGAATTGCCAAAGTTTGACTGAAATATAGTCGATGGTTTTGAAAAGGTTTAAAAATCTGCTTTTCAACATGTATTTTGTTTTGTACTTATCTGAAAGTTCCAATATGCTCTTCCTCGTTTGTTTATGATTTTATGAGAGAAATGTGCGGTAATTTTTTGAGAAAAATGTTTTAAATTTATACGTATTTAAGCATTATGTATACGGACATGAATTTTTTGATATTCAGAATTTATTAGAAAACAAGTGATGAAAAAAAGCAAGAGATTTTAAAAAGCACATTTTCAAAAATTATATAGTGTTTGTTACTGAGTATTTTATCATTTATTTTAATAAAAATATATATAAAAACAAGTAAAGAAACAGTCAGTCAGTGCAACCGACTTAGAAATACCCTACACCTATTTGGTTCAAATTTAAGGACATATCCATAAGTCATTTTAACACCATAAAAGCTGTTATTAATTTGATCGTAAGACATAGTTAACTAAATTAATTTTATAATACTAAAAATATTTTTTAATTATACTATCTATTAAAAAATATAACAAATTATTACTAATTTATCTATTTAAAAATATTAAAAAAACAAAAAAACTTGAAATAAATGAAAATATATTTATTCCAATTCAATTACATAATGAAAAAAATTCTAATTATTAAATTTTGTGATAAAAAGATAATCAAAGCATAATATATTAATAATCCAAATTTTTAAAAATTTCAATTATTTTAAATGGTTAGTTTATATACCTAATAGAAAAGCTTATAAACGCAAAATATGCAATAAATGTATTTCTAAAATACAATTACAAATTTAGACCTTTTCATATAACTCATTTAAATATAAAAATAAATTTTACATAAATGCAGCAAGTACCTTTGAACATAGCTGAACCACTACAATTAAGTCTAGATTTCGGAGACACGTAGGACATAGGAAATATATTCTTTGGCTTCGAAATTAAACTCGACCACAACCAATTCCCATGGTACTTTCATTACTAGTAACCTAGATTTTAAATTTCATCAAAATAGCGACATTATTTTTTAAGTTTAAGATATATGTTTGTTAGCCCTTGAACTTTTCAAGGGTTCCAGAACCAGAAACCATGGTACGACTTCGCCCATATGCAGTCCCCGTCATACTTTCAATACTAGTTAACCCTTGTACACAATTGGAACGTTCTATCTTAATTTTAAGTTACAAGTTTTATTAATTTCGATGATAAGCTTTTACATATTGGGGGGTCTAAGAGAGGTACTGAACCACCACTCCGCTTGATCCCAAATTAGGGGGGCACGCTAGAAATAGTAAAGAACACCCTGGGCCAAATTTGAAGCTTCTACATTTGTTTCAAGTTACTATCTTTATTCATTTCGAAAATATGCTTTGAGGTCCTCGGAACTGAGTGGCTGGTCCCTGACCCACTACTCCAATGGGGCCCAAATTTCCAAGACACTTACGAAATAGGAAGGGACACCCTGATACCAAACTTGGAGGTTCTATCTTCATTGGTTTCGGAATTATGCTAGTTTGGCCTAAATTCGATCAAAAAGTTCTAAGTTCCGAACCCATTTTCCAATCCTCACCGTTCGTAATCACCGCCGTAGTTTCATTACCAATAACCTACAGCACAAATTTCATGAAGATAGCCTCATTAGTTGTTGAGTTATCGTGATTTTTTATATTTGTTCGTTAGCCCTTCGATCGATTAAAAGGTCCAGAATCCGAACCCTTGGGATGATTTCGCACTTATACAGTCCGCGCTGTACTTATAGTACTAGTTAACCCTTGTACACAATTGCAACGGTCTATCTTAATTTTAAGTAACTATTTTTAGTAATTTCGATTATAAGCCTTTAAAACTTGGGAGGTCTGAGAGGGGTACTGAACCACCACTCCAATTGATCCCGAATTAGGGGAACACGCAAGAGATAGTGAAGAACACTCTTGTGGCAAATTGGAAGCTCCTACATTTTTTGAAGTTGTTATCTTTATTAATTTTAAAGATATGCTTTAAGGTTTTCGGAAATGTGTGGCTGGTCCCCGACCCACTACTCTGATGGGGCCCGAATTCCCAAGACACTTTGGAAATAGGAAGGGGCGCCCTGATACCAAATTTTGGAGGTTCTATCTTCATTGGTTTCGGAATTATGCTCGTTTGGCCTAAATTCGATCAAAAAGTTCTAGGTTCCGAACCCATGGTCCAATCCCGACCTTACGCAATCTCCGAAATAGTTTCATTACTAGTAACCTACAGCACAAATTTGATAAAGATAGCGTCATTAGTTTTTGAGTTATCGTGATTTTTTATATATGTTCGTTAGCCCTTTGATCGATTAAAAGGTCCAGAATCCGAACGCATGGGCCGATTTCGCCCATATGCAATCCCCGCCGTACTTTCAGTCCTAGTAACCTACAGTTAAAATTTCATCAAGATAGCTCCATTATTTTTTGAGTTATCGTGCCTACGGACGGACGGACGGACGGACATGGCTATATCGACTAAGGCGGTCACGCTGATCACAAATATATATACTTTTCCATATCTAGCTCGCTTCCTTTAGGTGGTTACAAACACCATACCAAAGTTAATATACCCCTTTACCTATTCTATAGGTGTATAAATGATAATATTATAATTAAATTATTTCATAAATTTTTTAATTATGAATAGTAGTGAAATCAATACTTAGAATACAATCCCTGTTAACAAGTGCGAAATAAACTGTTGGAGCTTCAATGTTAACGTTTAATTTTGGAAAAATGTACACTGGTGAGTAAGTTACTATTATAGTACCTATATATAGTAGTAATTTTTAGTACCGTGTAGCAACCCTATAAATTTTAGCCTTATATTTTTGTGAAGCCTATAAAAGCAGCTCTCTTTCATTGTTTAGATTGAAAATACATTTAACAGAACTTTTGTTATACCAATGTAAATATAGGGCTTTTTTTTAAATTTTCAGGAGCTTTAGCTTCATCATCCTTCAAAATTAAGAAAAACCTTTGACACATGTTGAAATAAAATTAAAGAGCTTTCAATTTTGTATATTCCTAAATTTTGAACTGGTATTGAAGTTACAGGTGTTTAAAAATAGCAAAATTTCAATTTTCGTGTTCCTAAACAGGGGGCTTGACAAACAAGTTTTGTTAACCGTCTCCTACCAATTTTTGAGGATGTAACTTCTTCCAAAACTTCAAGACTCTAGCTTGAACCGTTTTCAAGATATGTGTGGCCAAAAATTATGCAAAAATTGAGTTTTGCATATTGATAAATTTTAGTATCGTATAGGCAAACCTAAACTTTTGCTATTTAAAAATTTATATACTTAATAAAACCAGCTATCTTTTGCCGTTTTCAGATTGAAAATACACATAACAGAGCTCTTGTTATAACAATTTTAAAATATGGCTTTTTCCAAGGAGTGGGGCTACAGGAAAAAGTTCTTCTACGAAATAATTTTTTTTTTGAAATACCTTTCGTGGTTCAAGTTTCCTAAATCTATTGCAAACGGTGGGAAAAATTTGTAAACATACGGACGGAAAGACGGACAGAATGAAGCCATATAGGCACATTTTTACAAAATTTTTAGAAAATGTGCTAAAAGCTGCAACTTTGCACTGAAATCTATTTTTATTGAACAACCAGAAAGGAGTTAAAAACCAAGTAAAGAAACCGTCAGTCGGTGCAACTGACTTAGAAATACTCTACACCTATTTGGTTTAAATTTAATGGGAAGTCCGTAAGTCATTTTAAAACCATAAAAGCTTTTGTTAGTTTCATCGTAAGACATAGCTAACGAAATTAACTTTATAATACTAAAAACATTTTCTAATTATTTTATCAACAATAAATATAATTTATATAATTAAACTCAAAGTTATTCGAAAGAAATACTAATTTGTAATAAAATAAATATAAAAGTTTATATAATTTGATTGTTTTTAATGTTAATTAAAACCATTAATGTTTAAATTATGGGTTTAAGTGAAATTAGATGAAACGGGAATGGCGAAATCATCTCGGCTAATGAAAATACTCTGTTGTATAGTGGTAGAGAAATAGGTGGAACAAACGGCGTGCGAATAATATCTAGAAAGCTGTGTAACTCCCTGCATAGCTGGAAAGCCGTATCAGATAGGATTATTACAGCCCGTTTTCGATGTAAAATTAGAAAACTCTCCCTTGTACAATGTTATGCACCGACAGAAGATGATCATACTCTCAACATTATCCGCGAAGGAGATATGTTGTTTCTAATGGGCGACTTAAATGTGAAAGTGGGAAATCTAAATACTGGATTAGAGAACATTATGTAAAAAATTTTGACATATGGAGAGCATTAAAATAGAAAAGTGTACCATGCAAGATAATTCGGATCATTAGAGAGCTGTACGAAAACTCCGAACTAGCGGTCACTCACAACGGAAACATCAGTGAGCCCTTCCAAACTAACTTCGCCGGCAAACAGGGATGTCTACTATCACAGTGTCTATTCACAATCGTCCGACATAGTATAATGTCCGAGGTCTGAAAAAAAGGCATTACATGGAGCTTCACTCGCCTCTTAGAAGATCTAGACTATGCAGATGACATAGTACTTCTAGCACACAAGGTCAGCAATATGTGGTCCAAACTGGAACAATTGGAAAGACTCTTAACGCAGGCCTTGAAATTAACATCAGCAAAACTGAAGCAATGAAAATCAACAGCACCAACAACCAACTCATCATGCTGAAAACGCAACCAGTCGAATATATTAACCAGATCAACTATCTCGGTAGCATAAAGACTACTGATAGTGGTGCAGAGACAGTTGTGAACAACAGACTTAGCAAAGCAAGGGCATCATTCGGATTGTTCTACCCAGAATGAAGAAACACTCAAATCTCCAGGAAAACGAAAGTAAGGATCTTCAATGCTTGCGTAAAGATCGTACTAATGTATGGAAGCGAAACATGGATGATATCCAAAAACATCGTCCAGAAGTTACAAGTGTTCACTAACCGCTGTCTGTGCATAATCTGCAAAATATTCTGGCCTAGCAGAATAAGCAACGAAGACCTATGGAGACTTACAGGAGAAGAACCCATACTGAGGCAATTAGGAAAGAAGAAATGGATGTGGATAGGCCACACGCTAAGAAAAAATCAGAACAATATAAGCCTTACGGCCTTCAAGTGGAACCCCAAGGAAGCAGAAAACGCGGGCACCCAAATAACACCTGGAGACGCACCGTAATAAACAAGCTTAATCAGTGCAACCTCACTTGGGAGAATGCAAAACAGCAGCAGGAAGGCGGATGAAATGGAGTTGTCGAATTCCCTATCCTCCCTCGCGGAGTGAAAAGAAAAAAAAAATATCAACCATTGTATTCAGAATAAAGTTATGTTTTATTAAATTATTTATAATTTTGAATGCAACCATATATAATTCATATTTACAAACATTAGCTGAACTAATATACCGTTCTCCAAATAATAAATGTGTTGGAAATCTTCTTGGGTATTTATTTATAATTTTGATTGATGTTTTATGAAGAATATCGATTCTATATAAATTTATTTGGAATATTCTACTCCAAATTGGATTTAAATAATTAATATCATACAGAATATAGGAACAATAAATAGAATGAAGTATATTTGCATTTAAAAAGTAACGAAGTTTGTGTAAAATAAATATATATGGAGTTATTTTTTTTAAAACGTGATTAGTATGATCATCAGACTAAACCTAAATAATTGAATGACTTCACTATTTCTATCGGGCTACCTTCGTATTAGTAAAATTTATATTTCTAAATAACATTATTTTAGTTATTTTTACATTTAGAAGTAAACGATGCTTTTCAAGCCATTCTTCAGTTATTATAAGGTCACTTTCGATAGAGGTTTTTAGATCCCGCCCGTTTATTGTAGCATATTTTATCACCGCATCATCAGCATATACCTGATCGTTTACATAAATTTTTAATAAATCTGGCCCTAAATTAGAACCTTGTGGAACTCCTTACTTAACACATTTTTTATACCCTACACCTATAGAATATGTAAAAGGGTATATTAACTTTGGTATGGTGTTTGTAACCACCTAAACGAAGCGAGCTAGATATGGAAAAGTATATATATTTGTGATCAGCATGACCTCCTGAGTCGATATAGCTATGCCCGTCCGTCCGTAGGCACGATACTTCAAAACATAATGGAGCTATCTTGATGAAATTTTAACTGGAGCTTACTAGGACTGAAAGTACGGCGGGGATTGCATATGGGCGAAATCGACCCATTGGTTCGGATTCTGGACCTTCTAATCGATCGAAGGGCCAACGATCATATATAAAAAATCACAATAACTCAACAACTACTGACGCTTTCTTCATCAAATTTGTGCTGTAGGTTACTAGTAATTAAACTACTTCGGGGATTGCGTATGTTCGGGATTGGACCATGGGTTCGGAACCTAGAACTTTTTGATCGAATTTAAGCCAAACGAGCATAATTCCGAAACCAAAGAAGATAGAACCTCCAATTTTTGTATCAGGGTGTCCCTTCCTATTTCCTTAATGTCTCTGAAATTTGGGCCCCATTACAGTAGTGGGTCGGGGACCAGCCATACATTTCCGAAGACCTTAAAGCATATCTTTAAAATTAATAAAGATAACAACTTAAAAAAATGTAGAAGCTTCAAATTTGGCACAAGGGTGTTTTTTACTATCCCTTGCGTGTCCCCCTAATTTGGGATCAATTGGAGTGGTGGTTCAGTATCTCTCTTAGACCTCTAAAGTTTTAAAAACTTATAATCGAAATTATTAAAAATAGTAACTTAAAATTAAGATAGAACGTTCAAATTGTGTACAAGGGTTAACTAGTGCTTAAAGTTAAGCGTGGACTGCATAAGGACGAAATCAGCCCAAGGGTTCGGATTCTGGACCTTTTAATCGGTTTCAGGGCTAACGAACTAATATAAATAATCACGATAACTCAACAACTAATGACGCTATCTTCATGAAATTTGTGCTGTAGGTTATTGGTAATGAAACTACGGCGGCGGTTGCGTATGGTGAGGGTTGGACAATGGGTTCGGAACTTAGAACTTTTTGATCGAATTCAGGCCAAACTAGCATAATTCCGAAACCAATGAAGACAGAACCTCCAAATTTGTTTTCAGGGTGTCGCTTTCGATTTCCTTAGTGTCCTTGAAATTTGAGCCCAATTGGAGTAGTGGGTGTGGACCAGCCACTCAGTTCCAAAGACCTTAAAGCATATTTTCGAGATTAATGAAGATAGTAACTTGAAACAAATGTAGAAGCTTCAAATTTGGCACATGGGTGTTCTTTACTATTTCCTGCGTGTCCCTTTAATTTTGTACCTTTCTTAGACCCCCCAATGTATAAAAGTTTATCATCGAAATCAATAAAACTAGTAACTTAAAATTATGATAGAACGTTCCAATTGTGTACAAGGGTTAACTAGTATTGAAAGTATGACGGGGACTCCATATGGGCGAAATCGTACCATAATTTCGGGTTCTGGAACCCTTGAAAATTTCAAGGGCTAACAAACATATATCTTAAAAACACCATAACTCAAAAAATAATGCCGCTATTTTGATGAAATTTAAACTCTAGGTTACTAGTAATGAAAGTGCCATTGGAATTGGTTCTGGTCGAATTTGGTCAATGAGTTCGGATTCTAGAAGCTTTTGATCGATTTGAGGCCGAATGAGTATAATTTCGAAGCCAAAGAATATATTTCCTATTTCCTATGTGTCCCCGAAATTTAGACTTGTAGTGGTTCAGCTATGTTCAAAGGTACTTGCTGCATTTATGTAAAATTTATTTTTATATATAAATGAATTATATGAAAAGGTGTAAATTTGTAATTGTATTTTAGAAGTACATTTATTGCATATTTTGCGTATAAGCTGTTCTAGTAGGTATATTTATTAACTAGCCATTTAAAATAATTGCAATTTTGAAAAATTTTGATTATTAAATATATTATGCTTTGATTAGCTTTTTATCACAAAATTTAATAACTAGAATTTTTTCATTTTGTAATTGAATTGGAATAAATATATTTTCATTTATAACAAGTTTTTTTGTTTTTTAATATTTTTAAATAAATAAATTAGTAAGAATTTGTAATATTTTTTAAGAGATGGTGTAATTAGAAAATGTTTTTAGTATTATAAAGTTAATTTGGTTAGCTATGTCTTACAATCAAATTAATAACAGCTTTTATGGCGCTAAAATGACTTATGGATATGTCATTAAATTTGAACCAAATAGGTGTAGGGTATTTCTAAGTCGGTTGCACCGACTGACTGTTTCTTTACTTGTTTTTCGAACACTTTGTTTTCTATTTGTCAGGTAAGATTTGAAAAGAAGCAACTGATTTGCTTTGAAGTTTAGTTTTGACATTTTGTATAATAAGATGTCATGATCAACACAATAAAACGCTTTTTGTAAATCCAAAAAGACATAAGCAACAAATTTCCTACTATCAATATTTTTAGAAATGAAATGCGATAAGCCGAGGCAGGCTGATGTTGTGTTCGATTGTTTTTCAAATCCTTATTGTTCAACACTTAAAATTTTATTTTTATCCATGAAAAATTTTAACCGAGTTTTTATAATTATTCCGAAAATTTTTGAAAGTGCGCTTAGTACCGAAATTGGTAGGTAATTTGATGCTTATGATTTATCATAATTTCTAAAAATAGGTGTAACTATTGAAGTTTTAAGCGATTTAGGAAGGGAGTAAGTTTAAAAAGTTGAGTTAATAAATTTAACTAATAATGCTTCTAATTGTGAACAAAATTTTTTTATAAATTTTGCTGAAATCGAATCATAGCCAGTTACAGCCGTTGGTTTTAATTTTTCTATTGTTGAATGAACTTCTTCGATATTCGCGGGTGTTAGTACGAAGGGATGGTAGATAATCAACATTATTATTAATGTTTATATTGCCACAGTTGAGTACATTAATCGAAGTTTCTGATTTGGAAGGTACTTTTTTGAGCATTAACTTTTTATACAAATTCCATAAATTCCTACTCTTTTGTGGGTCTCGAGATAATTCTTCAAACACAAATTTTTTTTTGCATCGGAAACTAAAATTTTTCATTGTTTAGTATAATGTTGTGAAGTATTTGTGCATTCTGGATATTTTTTTGAATATTTATAAAGAGAGTCTCTAATTTTTATTGTCTCCCTAATTTCATCAGTCATCCACAATTTTTTTATTTTACTTTCTACATGACTATTAGCTGCAATTGTTTCAGTGCATTCTTTAATTACGTTTGTAATTTCGTATATAAAGATATCAAAATTATTTATTGAGTAAAGTCTACCCCACATTTCATCATTAGTTACTTTATCATAATTTAATACTGTTTTTATTACATTTACTGGATCTTTTACGGGCTGTCTGTTCTTACTTATGAAAAATAACTGATGATCAGAAAGTGTGGTATTAAGAATATGAAAGAAATATTGGGTATTAGTTAAATCTGTATTGAAATGATCTATTACCGTTTTGGAACTATTTCCAAATTTGGTTGCGTACTTTTCACTTTTTTTATTACTGATAATATACCTATTACTGTGAAGTGTGTTTGTATAATTTTTGATATCTAAACTCCTTAAATCTATTAAATTAAGGTTAAAGTCACCCAAAATTAATAACTTTTTATATATGGTAGAGTAGTCATCTAATTTGTGAATAAAATCTCTGGTATTCGTTTCATGAGCTTTATACACTGCGATAATATTTAAGTCAAGTTTTAATAATTTTACAATTAAAACGTTCGATTTACTAAATTCTTCTTCAAATATCAGAGTACTACTTAAGTCCTCACTTACGTATGTGGCAACTGAAATCTTCATACGGAAGAGAGTTAGCGCGATTTGAAAAGTAAGCTGTATAACCAGGCAAATTGAAAAATTGGTTTTTTGATTTATTTATCCAAATTTCTGATAAGACAACAATGTGGATATCGCATTGCTATGTATCAAATAATAGTTCTAAATCTGTTAGTTTATTTCTTAAACTTTATGTACATATTTAAGTACAGAATATTAATATTATTTTTGTATATTGTTTTTACTGCATGGTTATCAATATCTGTAAAATATTTGATACTTAAATAGTCATCAATTGTTAGGCTATCATTATCACCACTATTCATTTACATAAACGGGAAAGATTTATGTACAATAAATAAAATAAGCAACATTGATAATATCATAGATTTAATGTTACTATTACTAATTACATTCAACCAGATGAGAAGTAAGTAATTAAAATAAAATATAAAAACAATGTACAAAAATAAATGAAAGAGACAATCGCATATTGAATGGTCTACATAACTGTTAGAAAATGTATGTTCAATTAGTTTTATTTTGTTGGAAATAATTGATCTTATGAGAAATGAATGGCCTAAATAAATAATTACTTTTATGCTGTTTAGAAGAAGCACCTATGTAGAGAAATTAAATTAGAACAAAAAATCAATATTATATCAGATTAAATGGAGAACATCGAATATTAAATAGGCTACACAAAAGTCATAAAATTTATATTTAATTAGTTATTGTTTTTTGTTTGTGATGAAAGATGTTTTGTTTTGGCCAAAGTATTGTAAATATTGTAAATTATAAAATTATAAAATATAAAAGTGAAATATAATTTAATCAAGCTTTTTTATTTTAATTTATTGTTTACTAAGAGGGTTTTTAATAAAATTAATATCATTATACGATAAAATTTGTATACTTTACTAGATTGATTTCCACGTAAGAAAATTTTTGAATTGATAAAATAATTAGAAAATGGTTTTAGTATTATAAAGTTAATTTCTTTAGCTATGTCTTACGATGAAACTAATAAAAACTTTTATGGTATTAAAATGACTTATGGACATCCCATTAAATTTGAACCAAATAGGTGTAGGGTATTCTAAGTTGGTTCCACCGATTGACTGTACCTCTTTTGTTTTTTTTATATGTTCGTTAGCCGTTAGAACGATTAAAATGTCCAGAACCCGAACCCATTGGCCGATTTCGTCCATATGCAATCCCCGCTGTACTTTAAGTCCTAGTAACTGTGTAAAAGTACAGTTAAAATGTCATTAAGGTAGCTCCATTAGTTTTTGAGTTATCGTGCCAACAGAGAGACGGGCATGGCTCTATCGACTCAGGATGTCACGCTGGTCACAAATATATATACTTTTCCATATCTACCTCGCTTCCTTTAGGTGGTTACAAACACCATACCAAAGTTAATATGCCCTTTTCCTATTTCATAGGTGTAGGGTACAACAAACACTTACGAAAAAATGTAGAGAAGGGAAATGTGTTCTTATTTAAATTTAAGCATATTATCATTCTATTCTTTATTAGCATTATTTTTATTATTATTAATATTGGAAATTTGCATTCAAAATTTTTTAGGGAATAACAACTATAGAAAAGTTAAAGGTTTTAAAAATATTGAATAAACGGATTAATATATCGCATCCAAACTATCTCCCTTCTGCCGTTCTCCGGAATTTTTCAAAATTTAGATTTTTGTTTGTTTTTTTTTATTATTTTAAAATTTTTTATACCATACACCTATGAAATAGGAAAAGAGTATATTAACTTTGGTATGGTCTTTGTAACCACCTAAAGGAAGTGAGGAAGATATGGAAAAGTATATATATTTGTGATAAGCGTGACCTCATGAGTCGATATAGCCATGTCCATCCACCCGCCCGTCGTCCGTTCGTCCATAAGCACGATCACTAAAAATTTAATGGAGCTATCTTGACTATATCGACTCAAGAGGTCGCGCTTATCACAAATATATATACTTTTCCATATCTAGCTCGCTTACTTTAAATGGTTACAAACCATACCAAAGTTAATATACTTTCTATAGGTTTAGGGTATAAAAATAAGGATAACTCAACTACTAATGGCGTTACAATCATAAATTTTGTGATGTAGGTTACAAGTAATGAGACTATGGCGGGGACTGCGTAAGAACGAGTTCGGACCATGGGTTCAGATCCTAGAAGTTTTTCATCGAAATTAGATAAAACCTTCAAATTTGGTATCAATGTGGCTCTTCCAATATCCTTAGAGTCCTGGAAATTTAGGACCAATTGGAGTACTGGGTCGGGGAACATTCACACAGTTCTGAAGACCTTAAGACATTCCGTTCAAATTATTAAAAAAAAACAGCTTAAAATTAAAATAGAACATCCAATTGTGTACAAGGGTTCACTAGTATTGAAAGAACGGCGCGGACTGCATATAGGCGAAATCCGACCATGGGTTCGGATTCTGGAACTTTTTCATCGAATTAAGGCCAAACGAGCATGACTCCGAATTCAAAGAAGTTAGAACCTCCAAATTCGGTGTCGCTTTCTTTCCCTTAGTGTCCTCAAAATTTGGGCCCAATTGAAATAGTGGGTCGGGGACCATCCACATAGTTTTGAAGACCTTAAAGCATATTTTCGAAAATAAAGGAGATAGTAACTTCAAAAAAATGTAGAATCTTCAAATTTGGCACAAGGCTTTTCTTTACCGGCCCTACGTGTTCCCTCAATTAGAGTGGTGGTTCAGGTAACTCTCTTAGACCTCTAAAGGTTGAAGACTTAACATCGAGATTAATAAAAAAATAACTTAAAATTAATATAGAATGTTCCAATTGTATACAAGAGTTAACTAGTATTGAAAATATGATTGGGACTGCATATGGGCGAAATCGTACCATGGTTTCGGAATCTGGAACCTTTGAAAAATACAAAAGCTAACAAACGTATATCTTAAAAACACCAAAACTCAACTAATTACGCTATTTTGATGAAATTTATAATCTAGGTTTCTAGTAAGGAAAGTACCATGGAATTGGTTCTTGTCGGGTTCAAATTCTACAAGCTTTTGACCAAATTGAAGTCAAACTAGTATAATTTCGAAACCGAAGAAAATAGAATATTATCTCTGGGGCACATGTGTCTCTTCTTATTTGTTTTGTGTACGCGAAGTTTTGGATGAATTGGAATAGCGGTTTGCGTACCACCAGCACTACTCCCAAGACCTTAAAGCATAATATATTCGA
This sequence comes from Dolichopus griseipennis, assembly GCA_963082915.1. Lineage (NCBI taxonomy): Eukaryota > Metazoa > Arthropoda > Insecta > Diptera > Dolichopodidae > Dolichopus > Dolichopus griseipennis. The sequence goes on along the minus strand of CAUJBZ010000486.1, from coordinate 28,298 downwards.
AATTAATAAAGATAAGAAAATCAATGATACACTATTTCCGTTCTTATTTAACACTTTTATATTTTAAAAAGGCTAAGAGTTTTACTATTAAACACATTATATATTATATGTATTATATTATTTAATAAACGACTAAATTCCTTTTTTGTAATTTTTATTATATCATATCTATGTTTTATTGAATTATTACCAAAGGTGACATATAAATCGAAATTTTGCGAAATATTGCTTGGTTAAAGTCTCAAAAACAGGTTTGTTGAGATCCCTTAAACCATTGCGGCACAGCGGCTTTTTAGAGATTTTTTCGTTACTTTACTCTTAAACAGAAACGGTTTGACCAATTGACTTTAAATTTTGTATACGTGTGTACATATATATACTTGTTATTCCTACGATTATTCAAAAAAAAAATGTTGTAAGTAAATTACGTCAAATTTTTGAAAGTAGGTAAAACTTCTTTGAATTAGGGGAATTTTTTGTCAAAATCTTTTAACCGGTTGTCAAACAAAAACTTTTTTTCTCTAATTTTTTTATACGTGGTGCTTCTTGACAATTTGGTGCTCCTTGACGATAGAGTTCAGGATTATGGGTTTCCGGCGAATAATGTTAATGAAATTAAAATTTTAATTTTTTTAATAATTTAGTAATTATGAAAAAAATTTGATCCATTTGTTGAAAAATTGCAAGAATAATTCTGAAAACAGCGTTTTAAAAAAATTTCTTTATAACATTTTAAAATTAACATCCACATTATGTGTAATGTTCGTGTTAAAACTTCATTGAGGGTCGGAGCAAGGTGCACCGGATAATAGCTAGTTTACATATAAGCATAATTATACCCGTTTGACTATAGCTCAAAAGGGTATACAACATTTCCCATTATACCATTATACTACGTCAATAGTAGTGTACTTGAATTGCCAACACTTGAATAATATATAGTCGATGGTTTAGAATTGGTTTTAAAATCTGCTTTTCAACTTATAGTTTGTTTTGTACTTACCTGAAAGTTCTACTACTCTGTTCTTCATTTTTTTAAGATTTTATGAGAGAAATGTAGACTTCTTTTTTGCAAAATTTTTTTTAAAATACTATATATTTAATCATAATATATACGAAATTGAGTTTTTTGATTTTTAAATTTTATTTGAAGAAAAACTCCACTTTTACACTGAAATCGATTTTTAAAGAACAACAACTGCAAAGTAGATAAAAAAACAAAGACTTACGAAAAAGTTTAGAGAAGTAAAACGTATGATATTTAAATTTAAGGATATTATTATTCGGATTCTTTATTAGCTTTATTTTTATTGATATTAATATTATCTCATTTAGCTTTTGAACTATTTGAGGGGCGCAAAAAAAATTGGTCTTATTAATTAAGTGAGATTTTTGAATAAAGGTTAAATTGCGGTAATACCAAAAATTTGAATATTTGATTTAATTTTTTTACAAAATGCGCAAACAGGTCAAAACCAAATCAACCCGGTGTAAAAATAATTAAAATGAAGGTACCAAATATTCAATAAAATTCATTTAATCGTTTAAACAAATAAAATTTATAAAAAACCTCATGTCGTCGTCGTGGAAAACGGGTTAATCGAACTTAATTAAAATTTTTTGCAGCCTCTCTTTTTGACTGCGAAACCACCTTGTAAAATTGAAGACAAAACGGGGACACAAAGTTTTTTGGAAGTCCGACAGGCCGAAATGGGTTAATTTATTCCAACCAAATTGATACAACTAATTCCGTTGGCTAACTGACACAGTTGTACAAAATATCAAGTCAATTGGTCAAACCGTTTCGGCTATACATCTTAAATATAGAAAAAGATTCATTGAGCCTCTGTGGCCAAACGGACTAACCGAACTTAGCAAAAATTTGTGTCAGCTTCTCTTTTCGACTGCAAAACCATATATACATATATATCGGAAACATAAAATTTTATGTCCCGAAATGGGTTAATATATTCCAGCCAACTTTATACAACTAATTCCGTTTGCGAAGAGGAAGATTTGTGCAAAATTTCACGTCAATCGGTCAAACTGTTTCGGCTCGACATCAAAAACATTGGAAAAGCTTCATTGCGCCATCGTGTCCAAACTGGTAAACCGAACTAAATAAAAATTTGTGTCAGCCTCTCTTTTCAACTTCAAAACCACCCTGTAAAATTGGACACAAATCGAAAAAACAAAGTTTTTTTGGAAGCCCGCCAGGCCGAAATGGTTTAACATATTCTAAACAAATGTATACAACTAGTTGCGGTTGCTAATAGGAAGATTTGTCCACAATTTGAAATCAATCGGTCAAACCGTTTTGACTCGATATCAAAAAAACGAAAAAGCTTAAAACAGCTCTGGAGCCGCAACCTGTTGACTTCTAAAAATGTAACATAGCCTATGTCACCTCTCGTGGTCCCAGAATTATTCTTCTAAAATTTGGTGACAATTGGACTAGTGGTTTTCACGTGAATCCTGGAAAAACAAACAAACAAATTTTCTTCTTTATATATTAGATTTACCCGGCGTGTCCCGGGAGCGTGCAATTATGAAGAAAGCCAGTTTAGGCCAATTTTTCGAATTATTGGTTTGGTTAAAAAGAAAGTCTTAAAAAATATTTGTGGAGTTCCGCTAACACATTGTGGCCCAACAGCTTTTTATAGGTTTTTTCATTATTTTGCTATAAATTAAAAATGGTTTCACCCATTGCCTTCAAATTTTGTATAACTGTTCCTCTGTGAGAATGGAGTTGACTCTGTTAACAGACTTGGAATTTATTAATCTTTGACGACCGAAAATTGTCCAAAAAAGTTTTTGGAAGAATATTACGTCCAATTTTGCGAAATAATGCTTGTTCAAAGTCTCAAAAACAAGTTAGTTATGTTCCGTTTACCCATTGCGCTAAAACAGCTTTTTACAGACTTTTTCGTTACTTTACTCTTAAGCAGAAACGGTTTGACCAATTGACTTTAAATTTTGTTTGACTATGGTCAAAATGGTATACTAAATTTGCCATTACTATGTCAATAGATTGTTTAGAAAAGGCTTACAAATCTGCTTTTCCAACTTATATTTTTTTTTGTACTTACCTGAAAGTTCTACAACGCTCTTCCTCGTTTTTTTAAGATTTTATGAGATAAATTTAGGCTTCTTTTTTCGAAAAAATGTTTTAAAATACTATGTATTTAATCATAATATATACGAAATAGAATTTTTTGATTTTTAAATTTTATTAGAAAAAAAAACTGCAATTTTACACTGGAATCTATTTTTAAAGAACAACAACTGCAAAGTAAATAGAAACGAAGACTTAATACCAAAAATTTTAAAATTTCATTGAATCTTTCTTCAAAACGCGTAAACATGTCAACTAATTCCGGTTGCTAAGAGGAACATTTGTGCAAAATTTCAAGTCAATCGGTCAAACCGTTTTGATTCGACATCAAAAACATTGAAAAAGCTTCATTGCGCCCTCGTTTCCAAACGGGTTAACCGAACTCAAAAAAATTTGTGTCAGCCTCTCTTTTTGACTGGGAAACCACCCTGTAAAATTGATCACAAATCGGGAAAACAAAGGTTTTTGGAAGCCCGCCAGGCCGAAATGGGTTAATTTATTCCAACCAAATTGATACAACTAATTTCGGTTGCTAAGAGGAATATTTGTGCAAAATTTTAAGTCATGAAACGGCTCTTAAGTCGCAACCTGTTGACATCTAAAAATGTGACATAGCCTTTGTCACTCCCCGGGCTCTCAGAAATATTCCTTTAAGATTTTGTACTAATCGGACCAGTAGTTTTCACGTGAATCCTGGGCAAACAAACAAATTTTCTTCTTTATATATTAGATTAACTTTGGTAAATATTTTTTTTTCTAAAAGAACATATTACATATTATTAGCCAAGATTCTTTAGTTCAATTTAAAGTCATTATTGCTAAAATCCTTGATTATGCTGTTTCTAAAAATTACAATTTTGAATTTGACTTTTAAATGAACTTTTGCAAGTTTCGTTCGTTTAGTTATTATTAAAAGAAAAAGTTCAGTATTCTAATTTTACATAAAAATTTTGCACATGAAAATGTTTGTTGTTTAGGAGGTCCACCACGAAAAATAAATTGAAACCTATTAATGGTTTAATTTTCAATCTCTCCTGCATTGTTAGTTTTAAAGAAATTCAAATTGGTTTAAAAAAATTTATGTAGCAGCTGCTTGTAAACTTTTTGGGTAAAAACTGTATATAAAAGTAAACTGATAATTTTTAATTATAAATAATAGTGAAATCTATATTTAGAATATAAGCCCAATAAAATCAATAAAACTTGTTACATGTGTCGAAAAATAATGTAAAGCTTCAATGTTAATGTTTAATTTATGGTATACATCCTATACATAAACATAAACATAGCCTAAGTTAGTGATTTTAAAAATAGATTTTTTAAAATTTTCAATTTTTAACTTATCAGCTGGTTCTCAAATATACTCAAAAATTTTTAGGTTAAAGGAATTAAATTGTTCACTTCTACCAAAACACTTCCAAACACATCTACCAAAATTTTGCTTTTTCCTTTGAATTTAACTGTACATATAGGAAGTAAAAAGCTTAAAAATTACATGACACTTTCTTCAATTTTAATTAAGCCCCTAAAAATTAAGAAAAATCTTTAACACATGTTAAAATATAAGGTTCGAACTTTAATTTTTACATATTACTTGAAAAAAATTTTTTTATTTGGCTCATACTAATTTCTAACGATATAATCTTTCGTTCAAAAGATATGACAGCTGATAAATTTTGCAAAATTTTGCAAAAACTGGAGTAATCCTATAAATTTGTATTACACATAAATTTATAAAGCTTAGAAAAACACCGTTTTGCGTTTGAAAATATACCTAATAGAACTCTTGTTATAACCATTTAAATATAACGCTTTTTCCGACTTTGAACAATCAAATCAAAAAAAAAAAAAAAAAAAAAAAAAATATATATAAATAAATTAAAATTGTAATTATAAATTCTATATAAAAAACAAAAAAAAAATAACATTTAAATAAATCAAAATTAATTATGAATTCTATAGGGCCAGACGGCTAAAAGCTAAGGTCCCAAAATTACCTATATATATTTATGAATTTTATTATAATGTTACTAATATTATTTCAAAAAATTTTCTAGATATAAGTTAAATATTTAAGTAGGAATTAAATTAAATAAAAAAAAAAAAAAAAAAAAATTTTGAGGGTAAAAATACGATATGCATATAATAAAAAGAAAAAATAATATGAGACAGCCAGTTGTATTTCACAAGCATTTAAAGGTTATTAGACATGAAGTAAATATTTTTGGCGAAAGATATATGAGAAAATTTTTATGTTCGTATTCGTATACAAAATATACAATATTTAATATATACCATTGCCAAATAGATTATTTATAATTTGCTATAATTTGCAAAATATATTGCCATAAGTTAAAGATGATATATTTATTTAAGTATATGGATTTATATAGCTATGCTGACTAAAGTATATTTAACATATTTTTTGTTGTATTATATGTAGATATATGATTATAAAGTAACAAATAATATAGAGTATTCATACAAAATAAAATTTGTTAGTAAACTTTTTTAAACAAGTGATGAAAAAAACCAAGGGTTTTTAAAAAAGCACATTTTCAAAATTATATTGTGTTAAAAACTCAGTTTAATTTTGGAAATATATACTCGGTGACTAAGTCACTGCTTACTTGTAAAAACAGCAAATTTTGAATTTTTAAGTCCTAATAGCTCTTCAGTGGGGAAGGTTACCAAATTTCTCCAGGATCTAATCTCACCCAGCCCCCCCTCCCCACCTCCCTTCGTTGTTTTAGGTTCTAGGAATTAAATCAAAATTTGGAATTTTACTTAAAATTTTACTATCCAAAAATGGGTAAAACTGAGAAACACTTTCTTCAATTTACAGAACCGCTTTTGAACTTAAGAAAAACACTTAACATATGTTAAAATATAATGTTGGACCTTTAAATTTTGTATATTAATAAAAAAAAATTAGGACAGGTGCTTAAAAAAGCAAAATTTCAATTTTGGACCCCTTACAGCTCTTAAACGGGGGGCGCAACAAAAAAATTTTCTTAAACGACTCCCACTAAATTCTGAGGATCTAACATCTCCCAAAAAAAAACGGCTCAAGTTTCTAGCTTGAGCCGTTCAGAAGTTATGCGGGTCCAAAAATTTTGCAAAAATAGAGTTTTGCATTAATGTAAATTGTAGTACCGTATGGGCAACCCAATGAATTAGTTTTTTAAAATTTTATGAAGCTTATAAAAACAGCTATCTTTCGATAGATTGAAAAAATACCTCATAGAATTTTTGTTATAACGTTTTAAATATAGGGTTTTTTCCAAATTTGAGGAGCTGTAGCTCCGTAACGGGTGGGGCTACAGAAAAAAGTTCTTCCATGAAATTATTTTTTTTGGAATACCTACTCGTAGTTAAAATTTCTTCTCTCTATTTCAAACGGTGTAAAACTTTGTGTAAACATACGGACAGACAGACAGACGGACAAAGTCAAAATTAAGAAAAACCTTTGACACTGGTTGAAACTTTCATTTCGGAGCTTTCAATTTTGTATATAAATAATATACAAATAATTTCTTCTCTATTATTTGAGTTTATAATTTTTATATTAGAACCTTCTATACTTTTTATTACATATGGGCCCTTATATAAAGCGTCCAATTTATGAGCATTTTCCTTTCTTAGTAAAACTTCATCATTTACTTTAAAATCGTACCCTTTCGCATTTTGGTCGTATAATCTTTTATTGTTTAATTTAGCTTTTTGTAGTAAGTATTGTGCGTTTTTGTTCATGACTTGTAAATTGTATTTTAGTTCTTTACTGTAATCTTCAAAGTTGTAAATTGGTTCAATTTTGCTGTTAAGAATAAATTCTGGTATTAATGGTGTTTTACCAAAAACCAATTCAAATGGAGCATATTTTTCTTGGAAGCTCACATTTGGTGTTGAATTATGACAATAAGTAAAGTATGATAAGTAACTGTCCCAATTGTCTTTATTTTCTTTTATATATGAACGTAAGTATTCATTAAGAACTCTGTGATTTCTTTCTATAGTTCCTAAAGTTTCATGGTGGTAAGCTGTAGAACACTTATGTTCAATATTTAACAACGAAAGAACTTCTCTCATTATTTGATTTTTATATTCGGTTCCTCTATCTGTTAAAATATTTTTCATAGGTCCGAATATCAAAACACAGTTCTCAACTATGGCTTTTGCAAAGTTTTAGCCTCTTTGTTGGGAATTGGTACTGTTATTAAGAATTTAGTCAAGTCACAAATAATTGTTACCGCATATTGATTGTTATTTATAGTCCCTGGTAACGGGTCAATTGTATCAATTACTACTACGTCAAACGATTTTTGTGTGTTCCTTTTGTGTGTTCCTTGTGTTTTCCTTTTGTAATTGTAAGGTTCCTTATGTTTCATGTCTTTTGCCATATTTTTCCAATAATATTTTGTTCTTAGCTTGGCATATAGTCTTTTCTGTCCAACGTGTCCTCCAAATATAGGGTCGTTATGATATCGATTTAATATTTCATTTTTATCTAGTGTCTTTTCAACCGTTTACGGTGTATTTATTATCGCGATTTTTAATTTGTTTAACACTCTATTACCTATTTCTTTAAATTCCTTTACGGTATATTGAGTAAATATGATATCATTATTATCTATTTCTATTTCGTTTATATTTAAATTATTAGTTTTTTCTTCTAATCCGCAGAAAAATAACTCTAATGTTATTTTCTTTTTAACTATAAATTTACTCATATCAAAATTAATTGCGCATTTTCGTTTTTTAAATATTTTACCTAGGATTTCCTTTTTATATTTCATTAATTTTATTTTTGGAATTTTCCAATTTTTGAGTGCTTCATATATTTTAATATCTCTATTTTTATTACAGTCTTCCTTAGAAGATTGTATTCTATCTTTAATATAGTTATTATCATTTTTATTTCCATTACTATTCTTATTATTATTGTTGGACGATCTTGTTTGTACTTTCATTATTTGAGCAATTTTATTATTTTCATGGGTAAATCGTAAATCTTTTATATTTATGCGTGATACCGCGTCAGCTACTACATTTAGTTTTCCTTTAATATACTCTACTGTAAAATTATATTCTTCTAGGTCTAATCTCATACGTGTTAATTTGGATGATGGATTTTTTAATGAAAACAGATAAGTTAATGGTTTATGATCACTTTTTACTGTGAAATGTGTACCGTAAATATATGGTCTATAATGTGTAATTGCAAAATAGATTGCTGCTAAATTGGTAAATCCGTGCCATTATAGTTTTGAGTTAACGCAGCTCCTACTGCATCTTTTGATGCATCTACTACTACAGTAAAATCTGGGTAATGTAAAATAGGTGGTTTTAATAATGAATTTTTTAATTTTTGAAAAGCCTTTTGACAATCTTCATTCCAAATGAAGGTTGCTTTTTTCCTAGTTAAAGCATTTAGTGGTTTTGTTATGCCAGCGAAATTTGGAATAAATTTTCGATAATAATTTGCGAAAGCTACGAAACGTCTAGTTTCGTCTTTATCTTTAGGTGTTGGATATTTGGTTATTACGTCATATTTAGAGTCATCTGGATATATACCTTGATCCGTACATTTATGACCTAAATATGTAACTTCTGATTTGAAAAATTTACACTTTTCTGGATTTAATTTTAAATTATATTGACATATTCCGAAAGCAGATTTCAAATTCTTTAAATGATGATTTTCTGAACACCCTGTTACTATTATATCATCCATATAAAGAAAACATTGGTATTGGTTAAGGGTGTTGCACCTGCGAAAGCAAGTGTCATCATTCTTGAAAATGAATTCGGTGAGAACTTAAGTCTGAATGGAAGAACTTTCCATCTATAGCTACCGGATTGTGTGCTGAAAGAAGTTATGTCTCTAGATTGTTCATCTAGTGGTACTTGATGAAAACCAGAGTATAAATCCAATACTGAGAAAAATTTAGTTCTAACTAAATTATCAAGGACATCTTCTATTCTTGGTAAGGGAAATTTATCTGCTATTAGTTTTTTATTAACCATCCTATAGTCAATACACATTCTCCATTTATTTTGATTCCCTTTTTTCGGTACTAATATAATTTGGCTGTTATAGTTAGATTGACAAGGTTCAATCAATTTATTTTTGAGTAACTTATTAACTTGTTTATTTATTTCTTCCGTTTGCGTATGAGCTTGCCTGTAGTTTTTAATGTATACTGGATTATCATCCATAATCCTTAGTTTTTGTTTATAAAAATAGTTAACACACATAGGGTCTGTTTCTAATTGAAAAATATTGGAATATTCATCACATAGCTTAAGCAATTTGGGTAAGTATACTTTATTTGAATTTTTTGCAATAATGTCATTTAATTCTTTTGTTCTCATATTATTTTTATTGAAATTTTGTTTTAAATTTATTATTTCAAAATCAGACAACGGTAAAGTTTTTATTTTGGTATCAGATGATATTATTTTATTTTCTGAATTTGTATTCATAACCCGAACAAAAAGGGTCTTAGAGGCCACAATTGTTCTAGGTATGAATACTCCTTCTGAAATTTCCTGATCTAAAATTAGACATTCTTCCTCTCAGGGTAAGTAGAATTTTCTTAGAACTTCTGAACGTGCTGGTAATACTATTGTTTGTGTATTAGGGCCGCTAAAAATTGGAATTTGTAATATATTACAATTTGTTTTTATTGCCACTGACATATTTCCACAGTCAATATTGCATTTATAAAATTTTATAAAGACTTTACCGAGTATTCCATCTGCTGGTATATCGAAATTGTCTGGTACAACGTGTAGTTCGCACGACAGTTAGAAATTTTGTACATAAACTTTTGTATATACAGTATCTAAAGATTCGATATATGAATGAGTTATTCCTTTTATTTTTATTGTATTATTTTTATTTAAATTGTTGTTAATAGATGAGATTTTTATTAACGAAATGTCTGCCTGAGTATTTATTAGAAAATTTAATTTTGCTTTATTTAATTTAGTGAATATTGAAATGTAGTCTGAAAAATTAAGATTTAACGTGTAGATATTTTTAATTGAGTCATCTACTCTTCTAATTCTTGTATTTCTGCCCCCCCCCTCTGCCCATGCCATTGAGGGGCTGTAGTGTTTTCCATATACCTAACACTACCATAATTTCTATTATTGCTTCTATTGTTATAATTTCTATTTCTATGGTTGTTAAATTGTTGGTTATTATTATAATTATTATTAAATTTATTATTACGAAAATTGTTATTTCTATTAAAGTTATTGTTATTTCTATATTTATTATACCCTACAACTATAGAATAGGTAAAAGGGTATATTAACTTTGGTATGGTGTTTGTAACCACCTAAAGGAAGCGAGCTAGATATAGAAAAGTATATATATTTGTGATCAGCGTGACCTCCTGAGTCGATATAGCCATGTCCGTCCGTCCGTCCGTCCGTCCGTAGGCACGATAACTCAAAAAATAATAGAGCTATCTTGATGAAATTTTAACTGGAGGTTACTAGGACTGAAAGTACGGCGGGGATTGCACATGGGCGAAATCGGCCCATTGGTTCGGATTCTGGACCTTTTAATCGATCGAAGGGCTAACGATCATATATAAAAAATCACTATAACTCAACAACTAATGATGCTTTCTTCATCAAATTTGTGCTGTAGGTTACTAGTAATGAAACTACTTCGGGGATTGCGTAAGTTCGGAATTGGACCAAGGGTTCGGAACCTAGAATTTTTTGATCGAATTTAGGCCAAACGAGCATAATTCCGAAAACAAAGAAGATAGAACCTCCAAATTTTGTATCAGGGTGTCCCTTCCTATTTTCCTAATGTCTTTGAAATTTGGGCCCCATTGGAGTAGTGGGTCGGGGACCAGCCACACATTTCCGAAGACCTTAAAGCATATTTATAAAATTAATAAAGATAACAACTTAAAAAAATGTAGAAGCTTCAAATTTGGCACAAGGGTGTTCTTTACTATCCCTTGCGTGTCCCCCTAATTTGGGATCAATTGAAGTGGCGGTTCAGTATCCCTCTTAGACGCTCTTAAGTATTAAGAGCTTATAATCGAACTTATTAAAAATAGTAACTTAAAATTAAGATAGAACGTTCAAATTGTGTACAAGGGTTAACTAGTGCTTAAAGTAAAGCGTGGACTGCATAAGGGCGAAATCAGCCCAAGGGTTCGAATTCTGGACCTTTTAATCGGTTTCAGGGCTAACGAACATATATAAATAATCACGATAACTCAACAACTAATGAGGCTATCTTCATGAAATTTGTGCTGTAGGTTATTGGTAATGAAACTACGGCGGCGATTGCGTACGGTGAGGATTGGACAATGGGTTCGGAACTTAGAACTTTTTGATCGAATTTGGGCCAAACTAGCATAATTCCGAAAGCAATGAAGATAGAACCTCCAAATTTGGTTTCAGGGTGTCGCTTTCGATTTTCTTAGTGTCCTTGAAATTTGAGCCCAATTGGAGTACTGGGTATGGACCAGCCACTCAGTTCCAAGGACCTTAAAGCATATTTTCGAAATTAATAAAGATAGTAACTTGAAACAAATGTAGAAGCTTCAAATTTGGCACAAGGGTGTTCTTTACTATCCCGTGCGTGTCCCCCTAATTTGGGATCAATTGGAGTGGTGGTTCAGTATTCCTCTTAGACCCTCTTAAGTTTTAAAAGCTTATAATCGAACTTATTAAAAATAGTAACTTAAAATTAAGATAGAACGTTCAAATTGTGTACAAGGGTTAACTAGTGCTTAAGGTTAAGCGTGTACTGCATAAGGGCGAAATCAGCCCAAGGGGTTCGGATTCTGAACCTTTAAATCGGTTTCAGGGCTAACGAACATATATAAATAATCACGATAACTCAACAACTAATGACGCTTTCTTCATCAAGTTTGTGCTGTAGGTTACTAGTAATGAAACTATTTCGCGGATTGCGTAAGTACGGGATTGGAGATAGAACCTCGAAATTTGGTTTCAGGGTGTCGTTTTCGATTTCCTTAGTGTCCTTGAAATTTGAGACCAATTGGAGTACTGGGTGTGGACCAGCCACTCAGTTCCAAGGACCTTAAAGCATATTTTCGAAATTAATAAAGATAGTAACTTGAAACAAATGTAGAAGCTTCAAATTTGGCACATGGGTGTTCTTTACTATTTCCTGCGTGTCCCTCTAATTTTGTACCTTTCTTAGACCCCCCAATGTGTAAAAGTTTATCAACGAAATTAATAAAACTAGTAACTTAAAATTAAGATAGAACGTTACAATTGTGTACAAGGGTTAACTAGTATTGAAAGTATGACGGGGACTGCATATGGGCGAAATCGTACCATAATTTCGGGTTCTGGAACCCTTGAAAAGTTCAAGGGCTAACAAAGATGTATCTTAAAAACACCATAACTCAAAAAATAATGCCGCTATTTTGATGAAATTTAAACTCTAGGTTACTAGTAATGAAAGTACCATTGGAATTGATTCTGGTCGAGTCTGGTTAATGAGTTCGGATTCTAAAAGCTTTTGATCGATTTGAGGCCGAACGAGTATAATTTCGAAGCCAAAGAATATATTTCCTATTTCCTATGTGTCCCCGAAATTTAGACTTAATTGTAGTGGTTCAGCTATGTTCAAAGGAACTTGCTGCATTTATGTAAAATTTATTTTTATATTTAAATGAATTATATAAAAAGGTGTAAATTTCTAATTGTATTTTAGAAATACATTTATTGCATATTTTGCGTATAAGCTTTTCTATTAGGTATATTAACTAGCCATTTAAAATAATTGCAATTTTGAAAAATTTGGGTTATTAAATATATTATGCTTTGATTAGCTTTTTATCACAAAATTTAATAACTAGAATTTTTTCATTTTGTAATTGAATTGGAATAAATATATTTTCATTTATAACAAGTTTTTTTGTTTTTTAATATTTTTAAATAAATAAATTAGTAAGAATTTGTAATATTTTTTAAGAGATAGTGTAATTAGAAAATGTTTTTAGTATTATAAGGTTAATTTGGTTAGCTATGTCTTACAATCAAATTAATAACAGCTTTTATGGCGTTAAAATTATTTATGGGTATGTCATTAAATTTGAACCAAATAGGTGTAGGTTATTTCTAAGTCGGTTGCACCGACTGACTGTTTCTTTACTTGTTTTTATTAAAATTGTTATAATTATTATTAGGTCTATTATTAAAATTATTATTATTAAAATTTTTATTCCTAAAATTACGATTTGATGGTCTTGAATTAAATGATAAAACTTGTTTTTCTTTATTTTTGAAGAAGTTAACACTAATTTTACTAAATCAGACCTTGCTGAAGCTCTACACATATCAAGAGTTTTTTCAACTGATAATTCAACTGCCTTAGTGTTACTGATCACTTCAAATTACTAAAGATCTTCGAAACATTTCATCTAGATCTTCAGCCTGTTTTGCAAAATCTTGTATTGTAACGCTAACGACTTTTTGAGCTTGCATCCTACCCTCTATGATTTTCGAATTATCTGTTTTAATTTTTAATTTCAGAGTTTCTATTATTTTTTCTGAGTTTTCTTCGTCGGTAATTAACTCTCGGGCTTTGCCTTCTAATTTTGACAATATAATAAATTTTAAGAGTACTTTCAAAGGAGTTGTTGTTGCTAATTCTTCTGTCAATTTTACGGAATCTGTAAATGATTGCAAACTAAGCGGGTCACCATTATAATTTTTGCTTGTGGTGCACGACGCTAGTTTTAAAAACTCAACTGATGATAGAGCCATTGTTTTTTTTCTTGATTTCACACTGTCAGAATCGGTATTGATATCAGTGTACGATTTTCCTAACTTCACTAAATGAAATACATTATTTGGTATTGTGTATTCAAAATTCAATATTTTGTACACCCTTCTTAGTCTATCTCTTGCGAAATGAAAATGTTCTATTAGGTTTCTTTTGTTGTCAGTTTTAATCCACACTATTTGTAATGTTTTTATTAAATTATTGTAACTTTTTGTGATTCTGATTTTGTTTTTATTTAGTATGAGTGGGTTCTTTGACCTGTTCTGTTTTAGTATTGCCTGTGTGGCCTTCAAAAAGTGGTGGCCTTCTTAGCTCTTATAAGTTCTTTACACATAGATTTTGATAGAAAGTGGGACAAGGATATTTTCAGATAGTCAAATGCTCATAAAAAAAAATTTGAATTCCTTTTAAACCATAAAAAAAAATTTTCTTTTAATTTATAAGTATTTTTTTTAATTTGTTCATAGTAGTAAAAAATTTATAATTTGTTAATATACTATTTGTATATTATTTTATAATATAATGTTTATAATTAATATAATAAATGATTGCAATTTTAATTTTAATTTTAATGATGTACATTTAATAAAAAAAAATATATATATTTTTTTTAATTGATGAAATTTTGATGAAATTTAAACTTTAGGTTACTAGTAATGAAAGTACCATTGGAATTGGTTCTGGTAGATATTGGTCAATGAGTTCGGATTCTAGAAGCTTTTAATCGATTTGAGGCCGAACGAGTACAATTTCGAAGCCAAAAAATAGAAATCATATCATATGTGTTCCCGAAATTTAGACTTAATTGTAGTGGTTCAGCTTTCTTCAAAGGAACTTGCTGCATTTATGTAAAATTTATTTTTATATTTAAATGAATTGTATGAAAAGGTGTAAATTAGTAATTGTATTTTAGAAATAAATTTATTGCATATTTTGCGTATAAGCTTTTCTATTAGGTATATTAACTAGCCATTTAAAATAATTGCAATTTTGAAAAATTTGGGTTATTATATATATTATGCTTTGATCAGGTTTTTATCAAAAAATTTAATAACTAGAATTTTTTTTTGCACTGAAAAAACGAACTTATACCTATATAATAAATAATACAAAACGCAAAATAGCAAATAAAAATAAACAATAATTTTTTGTAGGATACCCACTTTCTATCAAAACTCACTTACTTGATTTTTTTTTGCACTGAAAAAACTACCTTTACCCTTGGAGAGCTACATAACAACTGAATTTTAATGTGATACTGATACACTTTATATACGTTTTTGCATTTTTCCATATGATATAGATCACTTGCGTCATAAAGTTTACATTATTTACATATTTTTCATATTAAACATAAAGCATTTAAGCACAAAATTGTAGAATTAGATATTATATACTTAATACAACATAGCTATAACAAAATAAAAAATGATATTGAGCACTTAAGCATCAAATATATTAAAACATAAATCAGTGCCTTACATCCATTTCATTATAATATAGAGCATTTATGCACAAAAGTACAGTAATAAGTCAAATGTATGAAAAAGTGGTGTTTGTGGAACAAAATATGTGTATTGGTCATTTAAGCTCATAAAATTAAGGAAATATTTGGGATATAGGGCAAGTTGCATCTGAGTTTCATCAAAACTATAAGAGATAGAGCAATTCTGATTACAGATTTGGAAAGAGCGTCATCGAAAACCTAAGAATCAATATCTAACTCATATACCGAAAAAAGTGGTGTTTAAGGCACTTAAGTTCTCACATGACGAATTGTTGTTAATAGATGAGATTTTTATTAACGAAATGTCTGCCTGAGTATTTATTAGAAAATTTAATTTTGCTTTATTTAATTTAGTGAATATTGAAATGTAGTCTGAAAAATTAAGATTTAACGTGTAGATATTTTTAATTGAGTCATCTACTCTTCTAATTCTTGTATCTCTGCCCCCCCTCTGCCCATGCCATTAAGGGGCTGTAGTGTTTTCCATATACCTAACATTACCATAATTTCTATTATTGCTTCTATTGTTATAATTTCTATTTCTATGGTTGTTAAATTGTTGGTTATTATTATAATTGTTATTAAATTTATTATTACGAAAATTGTTATTTCTATTAAAGTTATTGTTATTTCTATATTTATTATACCCTACAACTATAGAATAGGTAAAAGGGTATATTAACTTTGGTATGGTGTTTGTAACCACCTAAAGGAAGCGAGCTAGATATATAAAAGTATATATATTTGTGATCAGCGTGACCTCCTGAGTCGATATAGCCATGTCCCTCCGTCCGTCCGTCCGTCCGTCCGTCCGTCCGTAGGCACGATAACTCAAAAAATAATAGAGCTATCTTGATGAAATTTTAACTGGAGGTTACTAGGACTGAAAGTACGGCGGGGATTGCACATGGGCGAAATCGGCCCATTGGTTCGGATTCTGGACCTTTTAATCGATCGAAGGGCTAACGATCATATATAAAAAATCACTATAACTCAACAACTAATGATGCTTTCTTCATCAAATTTGTGCTGTAGGTTACTAGTAATGAAATTACTTCGGGGATTGCGTAAGTTCGGAATTGGACCAAGGGTCCGGAACCTAGAACTTTTTGATCGAATTTAGGCCAAATGAGCATAATTCCGAAACCAAAGAAGATAGAACCTCCAAATTTTGTATCAGGGTGTCCCTTCCTATTTTCCTAATGTCTTTGAAATTTGGGCCCCATTGGAGTAGTGGGTCGGGGACCAGCCACACATTTCCGAAGACCTTAAAGCATATCTATAAAATTAATAAAGATAACAACTTAAAAAAATGTAGAAGCTTCAAATTTGGCACAAGGGTGTTCTTTACTATCCCTTGCGTGTCCCCCTAATTTGGGATCAATTGAAGTGGCGGTTCAGTATCCCTCTTAGACGCTCTTAAGTATTAAGAGCTTATAATAAACTTATTAAAAATAGTAACTTAAAATTAAGATAGAACGTTCAAATTATGTACAAGGGTTAACTAGTGCTTAAAATAAAGCGTGGACTGCATAAGTGCGAAATCAGTCCAAGGGTTCGGATTCTGGACCTTTTAATCGGTTTCAGGGCTAACGAACATATAAAAATAATCAAGATAACTCAACAACTAATGAGGCTATCTTCATGAAATTTGTGCTGTAGGTTATTGGTAATGAAACTACGACGGCGATTGCGTACGGTGAGGATTGGACAATGGGTTCGGAATTTAGAACTTTTTGATCGAATTTAGGTCAAACTAGCATAATTCCAAAAGCAATGAAGATAGAACCTCCAAATTTGGTTTCAGGGTGTCGCTTTCGATTTCCTTAGTGTCCTTGAAATTTGAGCCCAATTGGAGTACTGGGTGTGGACCAGCCACTCAGTTCCAAGGTTCTTAAATCATATTTTCGAAATTAATAAAGATAGTAACTTGAAACAAATGTAGAAGCTTCAAATTTGGCACAAGGGTGTTCTTTACTATCCCGTACGTGTCCCCCTAATTTGGGATCAATTGGAGTGGTGGTTCAGTATTCCTCTTAGACCCTCTTAAGTTTTAAAAGCTTATAATCGAACTTATTAAAAATAGTAACTTAAAATTAAGATAGAACGATCAAATTGTGTACAAGGGTTAACTAGTGCTTAAAGTTAAGCGTGTACTGCATAAGGGCGAAATCAGCCCAAGGGGTTCGGATTCTGGACCTTTAAATCGGTTTCAGGGCTAACGAACATATATAAATAATCACTATAACTCAACAACTAATGACGCTTTCTTCATCAAGTTTGTGCTGTAGGTTACTAGTAATGAAACTATTTCGCGGATTGCGTAAGTACGGGATTGGACAATGGGTTCGGAACTTAGAACTTTTTGATCGAATTTAGGCCAAACTAGCATAATTCCGTAACCAATGAAGATAGAACCTCGAAATTTGGTTTCAGGGTGTCGTTTTCGATTTCCTTAGTGTCCTTGAAATTTGAGACCAATTGGAGTACTGGGTGTGGACCAGCCACTCAGTTCCAAGGACCTTAAAGCATATTTTCGAAATTAATAAAGATAGTAACTTGAAACAAATGTAGAAGCTTCAAATTTGGCACATGGGTGTTCTTTACTATTTCCTGCGTGTCCCTCTAATTTTGTACCTTTCTTAGACCCCCCAATGTGTAAAAGTTTATCAACGAAATTAATAAAACTAGTAACTTAAAATTAAGATAGAACGTTACAATTGTGTACAAGGGTTAACTAGTATTGAAAGTATGACGGGGACTGCATATGGGCGAAATCGTACCATAATTTCGGGTTCTGGAACCCTTGAAAAGTTCAAGGGCTAACAAACATGTATCTTAAAAACACCATAACTCAAAAAACAATGCCGCTATTTTGATGAAATTTAAACTCTAGGTTACTAGTAATGAAAGTACCATTGGAATTGATTCTGGTCGAGTTTGGTTAATGAGTTCGGATTCTAGAAGCTTTTGATCGATTTGAGGCCGAACGAGTATAATTTCGAAGCCAAAGAATATATTTCCTATTTCCTATGTGTCCCCGAAATTTAGACTTAATTGTAGTGGTTCAGCTATGTTCAAAGGAACTTGCTGCATTTATGTAAAATTTATTTTTATATTTAAATGAATTATATAAAAAGGTGTAAATTTCTAATTGTATTTTAGAAATACATTTATTGCATATTTTGCGTATAAGCTTTTCTATTAGGTATATTAACTAGCCATTTAAAATAATTGCAATTTTGAAAAATTTGGGTTATTAAATATATTATGCTTTGATTAGCTTTTTATCACAAAATTTAATAACTAGAATTTTTTCATTTTGTAATTGAATTGGAATAAATACATTTTCATTTATAACAAGTTTTTTTGTTTTTTAATATTTTTAAATAAATAAATTAGTAAGAATTTTTAATATTTTTTAAGAGATAGTGTAATTAGAAAATGTTTTTGGTATTATAAAGTTAATTTGGTTAGCTATGTCTTACAATCAAATTAATAACAGCTTTTATGGCGTTAAAATGATTTATGGATATGTCATTAAATTTGAACCAAATAGGTGTAGGTTATTTCTAAGTCGGTTGCACCGACTGACTGTTTCTTTACTTGTTTTTATTAAAATTGTTATAATTATTATTAGGTCTATTATTAAAATTATTATTATTAAAATTTTTATTCCTAAAATTACGATTTGACGGTCTTGAATTAAATGATAAAACTTGTTTTTCTTTATTTTTGAAGAAGTTAACACTAATTTTACTAAATCAGACCTTGCTGAAGCTCTACACATATCAAGAGTTTTTTCAACTGATAATTCAACTGCCTTAGTGTTACTGATCACTTCAAATTACTAAAGATCTTCGAAACATTTCATCTAGATCTTCAGCCTGTTTTGCAAAATCTTGTATTGTAACGCTATCGACTTTTTGAGCTTGCATCCTACCCTCTATGATTTTCGAATTATCTGTTTTAATTTTTAATTTCAGAGTTTCTATTATTTTTTCTGAGTTTTCTTCGTCGGTAATTAACTCTCGGGCTTTGCCTTCTAATTTTGACAATATAATAAATTTTAAGAGTACTTTCAAAGGAGTTGTTGTTGCTAATTCTTCTGTCAATTTTACGGAATCTGTAAATGATTGCAAACTAAGCGGGTCACCATTATAATTTTTGCTTGTGGTGCACGACGCTAGTTTTAAAAACTCAACTGATGATAGAGCCATTGTTTTTTTTCTTGATTTCACACTGTCAGAATCGGTATTGATATCAGTGTACGATTTTCCTAACTTCACTAAATGAAATACATTATTTGGTATTGTGTATTCAAAATTCAATATTTTGTACACCCTTCTTAGTCTATCTCTTGCGAAATGAAAATGTTCTATTAGGTTTCTTTTGTTGTCAGTTTTAATCCACACTATTTGTAATGTTTTTATTAAATTATTGTAACTTTTTGTGATTCTGATTTTGTTTTTATTTAGTATGAGTGGGTTCTTTGACCTGTTCTGTTTTAGTATTGCCTGTGTGGCCTTCAAAAAGTGGTGGCCTTCTTAGCTCTTATAAGTTCTTTACACATAGATTTTGATAGAAAGTGGGACAAGGATATTTTCAGATAGTCAAATGCTCATAAAAAAAAATTTGAATTCCTTTTAAACCATAAAAAAAAATTTTCTTTTAATTTATAAGTATTTTTTTTAATTTGTTCATAGTAGTAAAAAATTTATAATTTGTTAATATACTATTTGTATATTATTTTATAATATAATGTTTATAATTAATATAATAAATGATTGCAATTTTAATTTTAATTTTAATGATGTACATTTAATAAAAAAAAATATATATATTTTTTTTAATTGATGAAATTTTGATGAAATTTAAACTTTAGGTTACTAGTAATGAAAGTACCATTGGAATTGGTTCTGGTAGATATTGGTCAATGAGTTCGGATTCTAGAAGCTTTTAATCGATTTGAGGCCGAACGAGTACAATTTCGAAGCCAAAAAATAGAAATCATATCATATGTGTTCCCGAAATTTAGACTTAATTGTAGTGGTTCAGCTTTCTTCAAAGGAACTTGCTGCATTTATGTAAAATTTATTTTTATATTTAAATGAATTGTATGAAAAGGTGTAAATTAGTAATTGTATTTTAGAAATAAATTTATTGCATATTTTGCGTATAAGCTTTTCTGTTAGGTATATTAACTAGCCATTTAAAATAATTGCAATTTTGAAAAATTTGGGTTATTATATATATTATGCTTTGATCAGATTTTTATCAAAAAATTTAATAACTAGAATTTTTTTTTGCACTGAAAAAACGAACTTATACCTATATATTGTATATTAAATAATACAAAACGCAAAATAGCAAATAAAAATAAACAATAATTTTTTGTAGGATACCCACTTTCTATCAAAACTCACTTACTTGATTTTTTTTTGCACTGAAAAAACTACCTTTACCCTTGGAGAGCTACATAACAACTGAATTTTAATGTGATACTGATACACTTTATATACGTTTTTGCATTTTTCCATATGATATAGATCACTTGCGTCATAAAGTTTACATTATTTACATATTTTTCATATTAAACATAAAGCATTTAAGCACAAAATTGTAGAATTAGATATTATATACTTAATACAACATAGCTATAACAAAATAAAAAATGATATTGAGCACTTAAGCATCAAATATATTAAAACATAAATCAGTGCCTTACATCCATTTCATTATAATATAGAGCATTTATGCACAAAAGTACAGTAATAAGTCAAATGTATGAAAAAGTGGTGTTTGTGGAACAAAATATGTGTATTGGTCATTTAAGCTCATAAAATTAAGGAAATATTTGGGATATAGGGCAAGTTGCATCTGAGTTTCATCAAAACTATAAGAGATAGAGCAATTCTGATTACAGATTTGGAAAGAGCGTCATCGAAAACCTAAGAATCAATATCTAACTCATATACCGAAAAAAGTGGTGTTTAAGGCACTTAAGTTCTCACATGACGAATTGTTGTTAATAGATGAGATTTTTATTAACGAAATGTCTGCCTGAGTATTTATTAGAAAATTTAATTTTGCTTTATTTAATTTAGTGAATATTGAAATGTAGTCTGAAAAATTAAGATTTAACGTGTAGATATTTTTAATTGAGTCATCTACTCTTCTAATTCTTGTATTTCTGCCCCCCCCTCTGCCCATGCCATTAAGGGGCTGTAGTGTTTTCCATATACCTAACATTACCATAATTTCTATTATTGCTTCTATTGTTATAATTTCTATTTCTATGGTTGTTAAATTGTTGGTTATTATTATAATTGTTATTAAATTTATTATTACGAAAATTGTTATTTCTATTAAAGTTATTGTTATTTCTATATTTATTATACCGTACAACTATAGAATAGGTAAAAGGGTATATTAACTTTGGTATGGTGTTTGTAACCACCTAAAGGAAGCGAGCTAGATATAGAAAAGTATATATATTTGTGATCAGCGTGACCTCCTGAGTCGATATAGCCATGTCCGTCCGTCCGTCCGTCCGTCCGTCCGTCCGTCCGTAGGCACGATAACTCAAAAAATAATAGAGCTATCTTGATGAAATTTTAACTGGAGGTTACTAGGACTGAAAGTACGGCGGGGATTGCACATGGGCGAAATCGGCCCATTGGTTCGGATTCTGGACCTTTTAATCGATCGAAGGGCTAACGATCATATATAAAAAATCACTATAACTCAACAACTAATGATGCTTTCTTCATCAAATTTGTGCTGTAGGTTGCTAGTAATGAAACTACTTCGGGGATTGCGTAAGTTCGGAATTGGACCAAGGGTTCGGAACCTAGAACTTTTTGATCGAATTTAGGCCAAACGAGCATAATTCCGAAACCAAAGAAGATAGAACCTCCAAATTTTGTATCAGGGTGTCCCTTCCTATTTTCCTAATGTCTTTGAAATTTGGGCCCCATTGGAGTAGTGGGTCGGGGACCAGCCACACATTTCCGAAGACCTTAAAGCATATCTATAAAATTAATAAAGATAACAACTTAAAAAAATGTAGAAGCTTCAAATTTGGCACAAGGGTGTTCCTTACTATCCCTTGCGTGTCCCCCTAATTTGGGATCAATTGAAGTGGCGGTTCAGTATCCCTCTTAGACGCTCTTAAGTATTAAGAGCTTATAATCGAACTTATTAAAAATAGTAACTTAAAATTAAGATAGAACGTTCAAATTGTGTACAAGGGTTAACTAGTGCTTAAAGTAACGCGTGGACTGCATAAGGGCGAAATCAGCCCAAGGGTTCGGATTCTGGAACTTTTAATCGGTTTCAGGGCTAACGAACATATATAAATAATCAAGATAACTCAACAACTAATGAGGCTATCTTCTTGAAATTTGTGCTGTAGGTTATTGGTAATGAAACTACGGCGGCGATTGCGTACGGTGAGGATTGGACAATGGGTTCGGAACTTAGAACTTTTTGATCGAATTTAGGCCAAACTAGCATAATTCCAAAAGCAATGAAGATAGAACCTCCAAATTTGGTTTCAGGGTGTCGCTTTCGATTTCCTTAGTGTCCTTGAAATTTGAGCCCAATTGGAGAAC
Organism: Dolichopus griseipennis; assembly: GCA_963082915.1. Classification (NCBI taxonomy): domain Eukaryota; kingdom Metazoa; phylum Arthropoda; class Insecta; order Diptera; family Dolichopodidae; genus Dolichopus; species Dolichopus griseipennis. The sequence goes on along the minus strand of CAUJBZ010000486.1, from coordinate 5,259 downwards.
TGGGTGTGGACCAGCCACTCAGTTCCAAGGACCTTAAATCATATTTTCGAAATTAATAAAGATAGTAACTTGAAACAAATGTAGAAGCTTCAAATTTGGCACAAGGGTGTTCTTTACTATCCCGTGCGTGTCCCCCTAATTTGGGATCAATTGGAGTGGTGGTTCAGTATTCCTCTTAGACCCTCTTAAGTTTTAAAAGCTTATAATCGAAATTATTAAAAATAGTAACGTAAAATTAAGATAGAACGTTCAAATTGTGTACAAGGGTTAACTAGTGCTTAAGGTTAAGCGTGTACTGCATAAGGGCGAAATCAGCCCAAGGGGTTCGGATTCTGGACCTTTAAATCGGTTTCAGGGCTAACGAACATATATAAATAATCACGATAACTCAACAACTAATGACGCTTTCTTCATCAAGTTTGTGCTTTAGGTTACTAGTAATGAAACTATTTCGCGGATTGCGTAAGTACGGGATTGGACAATGGGTTCGGAACTTAGAACTTTTTGATCGAATTTAGGCCAAACTAGCATAATTCCGTAACCAATGAAGATAGAACCTCGAAATTTGGTTTCAGGGTGTCGTTTTCGATTTCCTTAGTGTCCTTGAAATTTGAGACCAATTGGAGTACTGGGTGTGGACCAGCCACTCAGTTCCAAGGACCTTAAAGCATATTTTCGAAATTAATAAAGATAGTAACTTGAAACAAATGTAGAAGCTTCAAATTTGGCACATGGGTGTTCTTTACTATTTCCTGCGTGTCCCTCTAATTTTGTACCTTTCTTAGACCCCCTAATGTGTAAAAGTTTATCAACGAAATTAATAAAACTAGTAACTTAAAATTAAGATAGAACGTTACAATTGTGTACAAGGGTTAACTAGTATTGAAAGTATGACGGGGACTGCATATGGGCGAAATCGTACCATAATTTCGGGTTCTGGAACCCTTGAAAAGTTCAAGGGCTAACAAACATGTATCTTAAAAACACCATAACTCAAAAAATAATGCCGCTATTTTGATGAAATTTAAACTCTAGGTTACTAGTAATGAAAGTACCATTGGAATTGATTCTGGTCGAGTTTGGTTAATGAGTTCGGATTCTAGAAGCTTTTGATCGATTTGAGGCCGAACGAGTATAATTTCGAAGCCAAAGAATATATTTCCTATTTCCTATGTGTCCCCGAAATTTAGACTTCATTGTAGTGGTTCAGCTATGTTCAAAGGAACTTGCTGCATTTATGTAAAATTTATTTTTATATTTAAATGAATTATATAAAAAGGTGTAAATTTCTAATTGTATTTTAGAAATACATTTATTGCATATTTTGCGTATAAGCTTTTCTATTAGGTATGTAACTAGCCATTTAAAATAATTGCAATTTTGAAAAATTTTGATTATTAAATATATTATGCTTTGATTAGCTTTTTATCACAAAATTTAATAACTAGAATTTTTTCATTTTGTAATTGAATTGGAATAAATATATTTTCATTTATAACAAGTTTTTTTGTTTTTTAATATTTTTAAATAAATAAATTAGTAAGAATTTTAATATTTTTTAAGAGATAGTGTAATTAGAAAATGTTTTTGGTATTATAAAGTTAATTTGGTTAGCTATGTCTTACAATCAAATTAATAACAGCTTTTATGGCGTTAAAATGATTTATGGATATGTCATTAAATTTGAACCAAAATAGGTGTAGGTTATTTCTAAGTCGGTTGCACCAACTGACTGTTTCTTTACTTGTTTTTATTAAAATTGTTATAATTATTATTAGGTCTATTATTAAAATTATTATTATTAAAATTTTTATTCCTAAAATTACGATTTGACGGTCTTGAATTAAATGATAAAACTTGTTTTTTCTTTATTTTCTGTATTGGTTTCTACTATAAATTTGGCAACGACTTCTTTAGGATCTTCAAATTTTGAAGAAGTTAACACTAATTTTACTAAATCAGACCTTGCTGATGCTCTACACATATCAAGAGTTTTTTCAACTGATAATTCAACTGCCTTAGTGTTACTGATCACTTCAAATTACTAAAGATCTTCGAAACATTTCAGCTAGATCTTCAGCCTGTTTTGCAAAATCTTGTATTGTAACGCTATCGACTTTTGAGCTTGCATCCTACCCTCTATGATTTTCGAATTATCTGTTTTAATTTTTAATTTCAGAGCTTCTATTATTTTTTCTGAGTTTTCTTCGTCGGTAATTAACTCTCGGGCTTTGCCTTCTAATTTTGACAATATAATAAATTTTAAGAGTACTTTCAAAGGAGTTGTTGTTGCTAATTCTTCTGTCAATTTTACGGAATCTGTAAATGATTGCAAACTAAGCGGGTCACCATTATAATTTTTGCTTGTGGTGCACGACGCTAGTTTTAAAAACTCAACTGATGATAGAGCCATTGTTTCTTTTCTTGATTTCACACTGTCAGAATCGGTATTGATATCAGTGTCAGATTTTCCTAACTTCACTAAATGAAATACATTATTTGGTATTGTGTATTCAAAATTCAATATTTTGTACACCCTTCTTAGTCTATCTCTTGCGAAATGAAAATGTTCTATTAGGTTTCTTTTGTTGTCAGTTTTAATCCACACTATTTGTAATGTTTTTATTAAATTATTGTAACTTTTTGTGATTCTGATTTTGTTTTTATTTAGTATGAGTGGGTTCTTTGACCTGTTCTGTTTTAGTATTGTCTGTGTGGCCTTCAAAAAGTCCTTCTTAGCTCTTATAAGTTCTTTACACATAGATTTTGATAGAAAGTGGGACAAGGATATTTTCAGGTAGTCAAATGCTCATAAAAAAAAATTTGAATTCCTTTTAAACCATAAAAAAAAATTTTCTTTTAATTTATAAGTATTTTTTTTAATTTGTTCATAGTAGTAAAAAATTTATAATTTGTTAATATACTATTTGTATATTATTTTATAATATAATGTTTATAATTAATATAATAAATGATTGCAATTTTAATTTTAATGATGTACATTTAATAAAAAAAAATATATATATTTTTTTTAATAAAAATGAACATATTTTCAACATTTTATATATCTTAGTTTTAATATTCAATTAGAGAGAACACAAAAGAAAAAAAAATGTAATTCAAAGGTAAAATTTTTGTAAATATTTAATTAATTATAATAATTAGTATTTTTAATGCTTAAACTATATTTTTATTGTCTATCTTCAAGTTACTATCTAATATTTATATCAAAACATCTTGTTTTACATTAAAACAAGTAAAGAAACAATCAGTCGGTGCAACCGACTTAGAAATACCCTACACCTATTTGGTTCAAATTTAATGACAAATCCATAAATCATTTTAACGCCATAAAAGCTGTTATTAATTTGATTGTAAGACATAGTTAACCAAATTAACTTTATAATACTAAAAACATTTTCTAATTACACTATCTCTTAAAAAATATTACAAATTCTAACTAATTTATTTATTTAAACATATTAAAAAACAAAAAAACTTGTTATAAATGAAAATATATTTATTCCACTTCAATTACAAAATGAAAAAATTCTAGTTATTAAATTTTTTGATAAAAATCTGATCAAAGCATAATATATATAATAACCCAAATTTTTCAAAATTGCAATTATTTTAAATGGCTAGTTATATACCTAATAGAAAAGCTTATACGCAAAATATGCAATAAATTTATTTTTTAAAATACAATTACTAATTTACACCTTTTCATACAATTCATTTAAATATAAAAATAAATTTTACATAAATGCAGCTAGTTCCTTTGAAGAAAGCTGAACCACTACAATTAAGTCTAAATTTCAGGAACACATATGATATGATTTCTATTTTTTGGCTTCGAAATTGTACTCGTTCGGCCTCAAATCGATTAAAAGCTTCTAGAATCCGAACTCATTGACCAATATCTACCAGAACCAATTCCAATGGTACTTTCATTACTAGTAACCTAAAGTTTAAATTTCATCAAAAAAGCGGCATTATTTTTTGAGTTATGGTGTTTTTAAGATATATGTTTGTTAGCCCTTGAACTTTTCAAAGGATATACCTAATAGAAAAGCTTATACGCAAAATATGCAATAAATTTATTTTTTAAAATACAATTACTAATTTACACCTTTTCATACAATTCATTTAAATATAAAATAAATTTTACATAAATGCAGCAAGTTCCTTTGAAGAAAGCTGAACCACTACAATTAAGTCTAAATTTCAGGAACACATATTTATATGATTTCTATTTTTTGGCTTCGAAATTGTACTCGTTCGGCCTCAAATCGATTAAAAGCTTCTAGAATCCGAACTCATTGACCAATATCTACCAGAACCAATTCCAATGGTACTTTCATTACTAGTAACCTAAAGTTTAAATTTCATCAAAAAAGCGGCATTATTTTTTGAGTTATGGTGTTTTTAAGATATATGTTTGTTAGCCCTTGAACTTTTCAAAGGTTGCAGAACCCGAAACCATGGTACGATTTCGCCCATATGCAGTTCCCGTCATACTTTAAATACTAGTTAACCCTTGTACACAATTGGAACGTTCTATCTTAATTTTAAGTTACTAGTTTTATTAATTTCGGTGATAAACTTTTACACATTGGGGGGTCTAAGAAAGGTACAAAATTAGAGGGACACGCAGGAAATAGTAAAGAACAGCCATGTGCCAAATTTGAAGCTTCTACATTTGTTTCAAGTTACTATCTTTATTAATTTCGAAAATATGCTTTAAGGTCCTTGGAACTGAGTGGCTGGTCCACACCCAGTACTCCAATTGGGCTCAAATTTCAAGGACACTAAGGAAATCGAAAGCGACACCCTGAAACCAAATTTGAAGGTTCTATCTTCATTGGTTTCGGAATTATGCTAGTTTGGCCTAAATTCGATCAAAAAGTTCTAACTTCCGAACCCATTGTCCAATCCTCACCGTACGCAATCGCCGCCGTAGCTTCATTATCAATAACCTACAGCACAAATTTCATGGAGATAGCGTCATTAGTTGTTGAGTTATCGTGATTATTTATATATGTTCGTTAGCCCTGAAACCGATTAAAAGGTCCAGAATCCGAACCCTTGGGCTGATTTCGCCCTTATGCAGTCCACGTTTAACTTTAAGCACTAGTTTACCCTTGTACACAATTTGAACGTTCTATCTTAATTTTAAGTTACTATTTTTAATAATTTCGATATAAGCTCTTAATACTTAATAGGGTCTAAGAGGGATACTGAACCACCACTTCAATT
>CAUJBZ010000485.1:135550-189951 GCA_963082915.1 Dolichopus griseipennis | reverse complement strand
ATAAGACTTTCTTAAGAGATTTTGGTATTTATTTATTAGTATATCAAGAATAGTGTAGTGTATGTAGTATTATTTAGACTATCGACTAGAATCGACGAGTTTCTTCGAAGACCGCTCAAAATTTTTTTTCCCTTTTCCATTCCTTTAATAGTAAGTCCGGTATAGGGACTTACCCAAATCTATTTAAATTAGACTTCAGCTTCTTTAGTCGTTATATTCAATAAGCCGTTGATTACTCGACTGTAGCTATTGTATAAAATTAAATACACACAGCGCCATCTATTATCTTACACAAAAGTTATTATTATATATTATATATTTTAATTAAATCTTATTTAATATTACGATATAGGTAAATTATTACGATATAATTATACAATTTTTACGATATTTGTTTTTATTAGATATATTCTGATCTGAGACTTTCCACGTGAAAGGTCGACATCTTAACCACTATATTTAATACGATATCTTCATACGCCGTTGGTCAGATCGGGATTATGGAGTAGACAATGTTCTTAATGTAGAAACTTACGCTGATTTTATAGTAAAAATACAAAAACGCAATAAAAGCAAAATATATCTTAAAAATTAATATTTCAGCCAAATTAGGTCATTGGACAAAAATGTAAATAAATATAAAATATCTGAGGTCTATATATTTTTGTAAATAATAAATTTAGATTTTATTAATTAATTTACAATATTATAGCGATTAAAGAATATAAAATCCTAGATCAGGGTTTTTATTTTATAATATCATAAAATTTGTATAATATAATCAAATTGTCAAATTATGTCTGGTGTTGTCTGATTTTATCTAATCAAAAACCAAAATCAAAATTGAAAAACAAGAATAAAAAAAATTTCCATTAGTACAATAAACTTTCAATCACATCATAATAATAAGGGGTTACTAATTTAGATGCGACAAAGACAATGAACTTCGATATTCGATTTGGTTCCGATAAAAATAATGATTTCCAACTTTTATTTTTAGAATTACAATTACAATTTGTAATAAAATTAATAAAAAAAATTTTTAATAAAAATGTTTGACTAGACAAAAAATAACAAAAAAACAAAAACAAAAGTGTAAATGTCTTTAAGTCAAGATCCCCAAGAATATATAGGAGGTCAATGCAAAACATTTTGTAGTAATATTTTAATGTAAAAAAAAAGAGTATATATATGTATATATAGAAATTGAAAGGTAACAAAGAAACAAATTAGAACAAGAAAACAAGTCACGTTTTTTAACACGTTTTTTTAACCATCGAATTTTAAAAAGTTATTGAACTATACAACTATAAATTTGCTTATACAACTTTGATTTTCTTTTGATTTGCTTATAATTTTCCTATGTGCATTTTCTTATATTTTTTTTTAAATGATGTTTGCAAAACAATGAAAATTTTACATATAACACCATATGAATGTATATATATACCATATTGTTGACTATTTAACTTTATTTAATTCAATATTTAATTTTTACAAGTTTTACAATTTTTTTTTTTTAAATAATAAATGACTAATTTAAAGTATTGTTTTACTAACAATTGGATTAAAACGTAAGTACTCAAATTATTTATAGCCTATATGTGAGTAAAAGAAGTGTTTTTGCTTATATTTTTAATTTGTAAGTAGGTTTATACACAGAGTACTTTAAATATATTAATTAATTTAAATAATTTTAATTAACATGTGACTTATATTACTGCAAAAATATCGAAGGTCTTGAAATTAATTGACAGAGATTAAGTTTTATAATTTTGAATATAAAAAATTCCGATATCCTTTTAATTCTTCTAGAATTTTAAATTTCTCGATATATATTTACCAACATACCCATTTTTACTATGAATTAATTAAGACTCTTATTATAGGCCGTATAATCAAAGTAGCGATTACCGGATTTGATTGGTATAAATCTTAATAATATATTTTATTATGTATTATAATATTATTTCAAGTAATAATAATTGTAATTCTCACAAAGTAATCAAATTTTATGATTGATTACTTTTGTAATTATTTTTTTAATACTTAAGTATTTTTTTCGAGTAACTAAGAACAAAGAAATACTTAAGTATCAAGAACTCAATTATTTTCCAAGTATTCAAGTAATTAAGTGCTATGAAATACTTAAGCATCAAGAACTCAATTATTTTCCAAGTATTTAAGTATTTTGGAAATATTTTTATTCATAAAGTCCAGGACTACTGGAATTGAAAGCCAGCCCAGTAGTACCGGGTTTGAATTGAAATTTATCTTATGGTTAATATAAGATTTCAAATTTCAAATTTGAAACATATAAGTCTTAAATGTTATTCCTATCGATCTAATATTATTAGCGGGATAATATCTATATGAATATACACTTTTATGTTTTTACTATAGTAATCCCTAATAAATACTCTTGTAGTCCTTAATAAATGATGAAGTTTTAAAATAAATTACTGAGTACTAAAGGTCACAATAAGTTCATAATGAGTCCTAACTCTATATTTAGTTTCAGTTTTTGTTTATTTTAAAAATTGTAGAATTTTTGTTCAACGTTAAATAATATTTAAAAGTTCAAGTTCATTTTTCCTCAATTTACAAATTTACACATTAAAATTCTTCTTATTTAGATTTTATTATTATTTAGAAATGCATATTATTTGATTTATATAAATAAAATAAATATTATTCTAAATATTAAGACTCATCAAAATCAATAATTTACTTCTGTAAAATATTATATTTAAATATGACTAAAATATAATTCGATATAATTGTTAAATATCAAAATTAAATAAATATTTACAAAAATAAAAATTTGAATTTGAAAATTTTTTTACCTAAGAAGTAATAAAACTGAATCACTTATTCTTATCACAAAAAAAAAAAAAAACAATATTCCAGTTAAGTAGTCAAAAAATGCAATTTAATTGTAATCATATCTTTAAAAAAAATCGCTAAATTTAGCAAAAATATTGATTAGTATATATATGATAACAATTGATTTATCCAAAAGTAAAATATAATATATAAAATGATTTTCTTGTTCCTCATATTATCATTCACTTATCAGTTATCAGCACCAGGTTTTTCAACTTCAATAACACACCCAAATATATCAAAATATTATTATTAAGTTGAATGTCCTCCGAATTTTTTTAATTATTTTAATGCGTATTTTTTTTAAAATTGTAAGTTAATTTATTAATAATATTAATAATAATGTTTTTAGTTGAAATTGTAAATACAATTGTGACTTAAAAATTATTCAATATAGTTTCATAATTTTTATCATTTGGACCTGATTTTTAATTTTACAATTTTATTATTAAATGAATAATGTATAATGTAAACAACTTGTAATTATGAAATTTTACTAATTTTTGTATTTTTTGGAATTTAATTATCCAGTGACCCACTTTTGAAACAGAAATAAAGGATATCATGTAAACAAGGATTACACAAGACATTTACATTTTAAAAAAAAAAAAACAAATTATTAAAATTAATAATTTCAAAATAAATTAATAATATAAGTAGAACATCAACTAAATGAATAGTTTTATTGTGTAAAATATCAAAAATTAAGTACACGAAATTAACAATGTTTTAATAAGAGCTTTTACGAGTATTTACATAGTGTAACACCGTAATTCTAGTAAAATGGATTGTTACCCTTATTTAAATTTCGTTATTACATATTTCATAATTTTTACTGAAATAAGTAATACTTTTTTAGAACATATACACTACTTTTTATAACATTAATAAAAATTAATTTTATGAAAAATGATAATAAACTGAGCAACATTTATTTACTATTTATTTGCAATTAATTCTATTTTTTAAAAATAATAAATACTATGAAGGTCCCGATGGCGGGCTTTCGAATTCAATGGATACATTGAAAAATTTACATAAATTCTTAAAAGACAATTAATATCTAAGAAATTCTTAAACCATGTTTACATATGGATATGATCCCTAGTCTATAAAAAATTCTCTCATTTAAGTGAAGGGTGCTAGTAAGTCTGAATTAGGGCTCTAGTCGTTTTTTCTGGGGTTACAACAAAGACTATAGAATATAATTATTACATTTATTTATATATATTTATAAAATCTGACCCAATGGAATAATACTACATTATCCAGCATTCGCAGCCAAAAATTTCCGCTGAAGTTTATTATTTTCATAGTCACGCTAGTCTATATAAAGTGTTATAATCTAGATCTTTGCCTCGTAAAATTTATCAACTACAAAACAATAAGTTTCAACAAAATTTATTTCAATAAAATTTAAAAATTAGATCCTAAAAATTTTAGTTTTAGATATAATCAAGGTCAGTCTAAAGACATAATATGAAATTCAGTATTACCTTAAAAATTATTGCATAACATAAGGATTTTCTTTCTCCGGGATAAAGAGCACAAATGGGACAACATACATACATATGTGAACTTTTTAACTGATTTGATTAAAAACAAAAAATCCAAAGAGATTTTATTATAAAGAATTTTCAATATCTTTCAATTATATATATATAAATATATATATATAATAGATATATCTTAAGATATTTTATACTTATTTATAATATTTATACTAATTACATATTTACCTATATTACCTTTATTTATTATATATACTTATACCTATTTCCTAAATAATTTAAATTAAACACTAAATATTACATTCAATTAAATAATAATTCTGTAAAATTTAAGAGAACCGAAAAAAAAATTTCTCTTAAAATTCATTTCTCTTAAATGGAATCATATTGTATTTACAAATTTAAAAATTCTCTTAAAGTTTTTTTTTTTATATATATATATTACAATAACAAATTATAAATTACAATCAATTAGATAGAAAAATAAAAACTTGCTTATAGTAAATAAAAATATATAACAAATAAGTATATAACACAAATACTATTACATTAATATACACTTACTATAAAAATTCACTTCAATTAATTTATTGTACGATCACTTTTGCTTTTTTTATTAAAAAAAAAAAAACAAAAATGCTGTAACTAATGACGTTAAAATTTTTTTCATTATACTTCTCTTTCTTTTATTTTCCTATTTCATTTTTGCCTTCTTTATCATACAATAAGCTTAAAAAGCTTAAAAAAGTACCATGTTTGTGGGTCAAATTATTAATAGAAAAAAAAAAAAAAAAAAAAAACAAAAAAAGTTATCTAATATATTGTGTTGTGTATAAGTAAAGTGTACTACAAAAGATCTATTCACAATATTCACAATAATTAATGTACGTAGACTTATGTATGTACAATAATAGAATAATTTTTTTTTTTGTTCATTTGTTTGTATATGTAGGTCTCTATCTATTCAGTTAAATAAAATGCATATTTTCCGTTGTATTGTATCTATAGATTCGTATACTTTTTTTTATTTTGATATTTTGTTTTTAATTTGTGTTGTTGTCTTTTATTATTTCTTGTTTAATGACGTCACAATTGTTAGTTTTTCCGTAAACATTAGATTGGAATGTGGCACAAATTCGTGAATTGTTCAAGTCTGGGTTGGATGTAAAAAAAAAATAGTAAAAATAAGAATTAAAGCTCTTTTGTAAACTTTATTTCGTTGTAATAATATAATGTAAATGTACGTAGTATATATATAATTTATATATATATTATATATTATATTTTGTTATGTATAAATGTAAGAAAAACAAAAGTATACTATTTGTTTAAATATTTTTAATTTGTCAATGTATTAGTTGATTATATTTAGTTGTAAATAAATAAAAATAACAATTTACTAATTATTGTAAATGAGAGTAAATAAAAAGAAGTTTTTTTTTTTTATTAAGCTAAGTTTTGTATATTTGTTTTATAATGTGGTTTTTTAAAGATGGGTAAATAATTAAATAATATTTTAATATACATATATATATATATATATATATATATTAAAGAACATAAATGTAAAAGTATGTAAATAAGAAAATGTCTGGTTTATATAGTAAAGTTTAATATAATTAATATCATATTAAAAATGTAATTTTAATTGTTCATTAGATAGAAATTAATTTAAAAATTGTTGTTAATTAATAGCTTGGCTTGGTTTTAATTAATTTATGGATAAAAATTTTATATTTTTGCTTTTCTTTAATATTTAAATTTATTAAAAATGTTGTTTGGTGGTTTTTGTTGTCTAAAAGAACAATACTACGGGGAATATGGGGGATTATTTGAAGGAACTGAAAACTGTTTGATAACTATAATTGATTAAATTAGGTTTTATGAAGTATTTTAAAGTATTTAAATTATATCTTAAAAATTTTTAAATTAACCTGGAGATTGATTTAAATTAATAGTTGTAGAGAGAACTAACCATATTATTGTAACAAAAGGAGGTTCGTGGTATTTGGGAATGTCTAGACAATCAATTTATTTGTTATCTAATCCTTTACGAGTAAGGTCGAAAAATTAAATTATAAACTCGGATTTGGGTCAGGAGCCTGAATTAAATTTGGGAAATCTTGAAAAGATACAAAAATACTTATCATATAATTTCTATGCAAAATTATTCGTTTTCCTGTGTAAAAATTTTTGGGAGGGCGTCTATTGATTACAAAAGAAAAGCTGTAATAAATGTGTATAGTTAAAAATATTAAAAAATTACAAAGAAAGTTAAAGCGAGTAGGTAGAAGGAGCAGTTGCAGCACACTGAACTTTTTTCTTTGAGTGCATGACTGGTCATTAAACTTAAAACTTGAACAATTAATTTCCTTTCTTTCTCTCGAATCTTTGGGATTTTTGTAAAAATTATTTAAGGTATGTCATAATTATTTTAGAATATCGGACGATAGGACAATATAACTCCAAAAAATATAGGTATAACCATTTTAAAACATATACAATATTTTTAAAATGTCTGTTACAAAGACTTTTACAAAATTGACACAAAATACTGATTAAAGACGATCTTTTTCAGGAAAAGTATCTTATCGTTATCTATATTTTATCCAAAAAAAAACTTATTTTCATGTTATTAATAAATTTCGAAGAATTCGTTTTGGTAAAATTAATTAAATTAAATAAATTAAATACATAGTTAATATTAAATTCAATAAAATAGCTATATTATATGTTATATTGTATAATTATAAATATCTATATTGATTAAGTAGTGTAAAATTAGGCAGAATAGTAGCTCCTTCATAAATATAAATAAAAATTTGATAAATATAGGTATAATATCTTATAAATTAAATTTTTATTGGGAATTTTAAAAATATTTAAAATATTATAAAATAAAATGAATTAGTTAATTCCCTTTTTTTAAATTAAATTATTAATAAAAAATAATGAACTCTTTTATTTTAATTTAATACACTATAACTAGATATTAGCCCTATTTTACTAATTTTATTTAATAAAATAAAAATAAAAAACAAAAATTCTATTTTCTTCTAGCATATTTTCAATTTCATTCATAAAAGTAATCACATATCGTTATCTTAAAGTAAAATCGAAAGCTAAAAAAAATTCTATGTAGTATGTATCTTCCAGATTGATTTTGTTTTTATTCTTTATTCTTTTCATTTTCTAATTCTGAATTTTCTATTAAAGTTTTTTTTTTTATTTGCTTTCCTTTCGCTTTTTAAATCAACTCCAAAAAATAGAAAAAACACAAAATATAAAAAAAAAAAAAAAAAAATTAGAACTCGAAAAAAAAGTATATCATAAAAATATAAAAATTAGTTGTGAGTTGAGTGGGCCAACATAAATACAATAATCTTTCAGTGCATTAATATATATATGTACTCGTATTCTCTTGTCTTTATAAAAATCAACCGATCTCAACCAAAATTAAGTGATCGTTTCGCTTAAAAAAATTCAAAAGAAAATAATTTTTTTAAGCTTTTCGTTGTAAAAGCTTAAAATAAAATTTTATTTGTATTTTTTATTTCTAACAATTTTTTTTTGTTATTTTTTTTTTTACATATAAAATAAACTTTTTATAAAATTACATTTTATTAAAAAAAAAAACTTAAATTTACAAACTTTACATACTAATACATTGACAGATTAAGTTATTTTTCAAAAAAAATAATCTACCAATTTTGTTTTGTCTGTATTTATGTTGTGAAAATTTTGGTTTTAATTTACCTAGTTTTTAATTAAACAATTTATTTAGTACTACTTTTATTACTTTAATTTACTTTATAAAAAATGTTTTTATTTAAATATTATATATTTTTTTTATGCCTTTACCACTCCTTTAAGGAGTATAGGACATTCACCAATTAGACTAGACTTCAGTTTCCTTAATCGTTATATTCACTAAGCCTTTGATTACTCGGCTGTAACTATTTTATAAGATTATGAATACACAAGTGTTAATTTTGTGCGCCATCTATTATCCTACACAAGAGTTATTTATATATTTATATTAAATCTCATCTCTAATTATGTTCTAATTATGTTGAGACCTATACCAGAACTCGAAAATTATGTAGACCTTAAAAAGGGATATGGACAAAATCCCATAAAAACAAGGCTGTTATCTGTATCGCGATATTCATCCCTTACAGGATATTTATATTACACACCTTGGCGAGTTTTTTTTATTTTTGGGAATTTTGGCTAGGGGATTTCATGACAAACCCTTAAGATCATTCAAATCACTGAAATAGTTCCACAAGACTTCATTGTCTTAGATTTAATTAAGATTTTGTCAAAGCAAAACAACTGATCTTCCGGCTGTTCAAATATGCAGCTCCTTGGAGCCCTTTTTTTTAAAGTGTTTAAAATTTAAAACAGTGATAAAAAATGGAATTTGTACTTCATATAAATATTCAACAACAGTTACTTTTAAAATTGTTTTGAAATTCAAGTAGTTTATGACTATATGTACTTATAAAATAAATTTACTTTTTAATTAACATTAAGTACAATTTTAATATACGACAGTGCACTGAACTGGATTACTGGCAAAGTTATTGTCAGTTATTAAAAATTAGAATATATTAAAGGCAACTCAATTAAAAGAATCTCTTAAGCAATTAAATAAAAAATCACTTAAAAACGTTTCCGATCTTATAAAAGTAAAAAAAGATAATTTAAAGTATTAAATACACGATGTTAAATATATAATGTCTTAATTTAATTGGAAGTATATAGTATAAAATTTAAGTTATTTTAAATGAAATATTAATTAGTATGTACTAATTACAAACAAGGAATAGTTAAAAGAATGTTTGTATAAAAACTCCGTGACTGAGGTTTTATTTTATATGGTGATTAAGAATATTTTATAGGAACATATTAAAATTACACATATATATATAAAAATCTTTAGTATGTAATTCTGTCATTAAATAAAATTTCAAAATCTAAGCCATCACAACCTGACATCTTAAAAAACCCACAGATCAACAGGTCTATATAAATTTGCATTTATACAATGCATCAACTAAATATAGATTGTTTCTTTGAACAATCTTATTTAATCTAATAATTTCAATACAATGGAAATGGTATTCACCTATAAGTGAAAGTTAATTACCCTACTAATTTGAATACTGAAATACTAAAAGAGTTGTACTACAACGTATTTACTCAGTTCTTTAATCTAGAGCTAGTTTAAGATCTTCAAGGTGATCTATATAATATCACCGTTTTTAGAGCAAAGGAAAATAGTAAGGGCTGAAAACTATGGGTTTTAAGAGGTTAAATGTTTCAAAAATTTATAATGTAAGCAAATTGAAACTAAATTCAGAAATCGAGTTTGAAAATTTGGTATCATTAATATCAGGTACATCGGAAACCAAGTAAATATCGTAAAAATTTCAAGGAAATTTAAACAACAATGCAACTTGTTTCAGACTATGAAAGAAAACATAAAATAATATTAATTGAAAATCAAATACCTATTAATACCTATTAATGAAAAAAAAAAAATGAGTACAGCAGATACTAAAATCCTTTTAACTGAATATAAATGCAGTATTAGTGATTAATTACAATTACAATATTAATACTGTAATTAAAAAAAAAATAACCTAAAAACAAACAATTTTTGACAATTCCAGTCAAGAAATTTAATTAATTACAATTTAATATTATTTTGTTGTAATTAAACCCTACTACCACTTATCAAAACCAATACAATTAAATATAATTCAGTTACATTTTAATGTATTTGTACTTACAGAAATTTTTTGTTTTTTTCATTATATCTATACAAATTTTAGATATCAAATATTTTCTTATATATTTTTTATTATTTTTTTATTATTTTTGTTGTTATTATTGTTGGTGTTGTAAAATTCGTTGCTTTTTTTTTACATTAATGTTCTTCTTTTTATTTTTTTTGTTTTTTTTTATTTTATTTTTACCTCACCATTCACCGCACTGATCATAAATGGCAAACATTCGCTTCTAGGTATGTATTTTTTGAAGACATTTTAATTGTTTTATTTTTGTGTTTTTGTTTTTGTTGTAAAGTTTTTGGTATTGTCGCGTTTTTTTGATATCAGAAAACTTTAAAACGTTTCATACAAAAGCAATGAAAAAAAAAAAAAAACAAAAACAAAAAAAGAAATAAAACATATTATTTTTAACAGTACTTTTTGGTCAGTGATCATTTAACAGCGCAACGGTAAAGACGCATATGAATATTTTTTTCGTGTTTTATGAGAGCGCGGGAAATTTGAATATTTTTTTTTTTGGAAAACTTTTTTGTTTATAGTTATAACAACTATACAACAAGTAAAAGATTATCAACTATTTTTTTTTGTTGCTTGTTGGTTAAAAAGCACTCTGAAGCTCATACCGAAATTGTTGGTAAAAAAAAAAAACAAACAGAGAATTTCACTTTCATTTGAAAGCTTTCCGTCTTTTTCTTTTTTGTTTTTATTTTTTACGTTCGTTCGTTTTATTTTATTGGTATTGGTGTGTGCATAAAAATTATATGTTTGATTAACGGTAAATTAATGTTAGTATAATTTATATATATATATATGTACATTTAAATATAATTTTGTGTATATGTACATAAGAATAAACTAATATAAATAAAAGGAAGTTTTCTTGGATAAAGAAAATAAAAAAAAAAAAGAAAATATAAAGAAATAAAAAACAAAAATAAGAAATACAATAATAAAAAAAAACTGATTTGTTTTGTGAGGTTATGGGAAGATTGTTGTAAAAAAAAAGTACAAAAATAAAAACAACAATAAAAAAAAAAAACAGAAAAAAGCTAAGAAAGAAGAAGTTTTTTTTTTTTGTTTTTTTTTTTTTTTGTAAATAAAAGTTAATAAAATATAAAATCAGTTGCATCATTGTTGAGACACTTCAGTCATTCGAAGGCTTTTGAATTAGTTAGATTTAAAAAAAAAAAAAAATAATCAAAAGAAATATTTGGGTTTTTTTGAAAAAAATTTTATCAGCTTTTTTCCGAAAAATTAACAATTTTCCAATGTTTAACCGGTTTGATCTTAATATTCGGTTCGTGTAATAATTTATATCGAAAGGATAACAAATCAAAAGGATAATATAAAAAAAAGGATAATAAGTTTTTTTTTCTTTTAATGAAAATTAATATAAAATATATGGATATTAATTTAATATTATTAATTAAATAATTATATTTAAAAAAATTAATTAAATAATTAAATAAAAAATTAAACAAAATTGGATTTTATAAAAAAAAAAAAAATTGGTATAATTAAAAAAAAAAAAGTAATTTAGTGAAAAAATATATTACTAAATATTTGACTAGATTAAAACTGAATTTAAAATATTAAATAGAAAATATTAAAACTATAAAATCGTGTTAGTGATTTTTGAAAAATTATAAACAAATTTTTTGACAATTTAATTAAATTAAATAAAATAAAAATAAACAAAATTTTTTTTGTGAATAAAGGAATAATAAAAAGGATATGAAATGATTCTGTTAAATCAAAAGGATATGGACTCTCCACAAATGTACGATACAGTACAAACATTATCACAATTAGATTTAAAAAAAGCAACACCACAAGCAGCAATTGTTGCTGGACAAATAACATTAACTGCTATGTCAAATAGTCCAACATCTAACGGTACATCAAATAATAACAATAATAATAACAATGGTAATAACAATAATAATAATAATAGTAACGGTAACAATAATAATAATAATAATCAAAACGGTGGTACAAATGGATTAATTATAAAACAACAACAAAATTTACAAATGCAACAGGCTGCTCTAAATAATAACAATAATAATAACACAACAACAAATAATAATAATAATAACAATAACAATAATAATAGTAATGGTAATACAAATAATAATAGTAGCAGTATATTACAAAAACATATGTTACAACAATATGCACAAAATGAATTGGATGAATTAACAGCACAAGAAATATCATTAGATTTACAACATTTAATTGATGATCAATTTCGTGAACAAGAAGCACTCGGTATATTTGGTGATATTGTTAATAATAATGCAAATGGTTTAATTAATAATAATAATATATTACCAACAATGGCGAATGGTGTTGTTAGTGCTGCTGCTAAAGTATTACAAATGCAACAACAACATAATCAACATCATCAAAATTTAAGACAAAATGGTAATAGTAATGGTAGTAGTAATCATCATAATGGTTATAGTAGAAATGCATTAGCATATATGCCACAAGCAGTACATTCTGGTGCAACATATTCAAATTCAAGTGATGATAATTCATCGGTTGGCTCTGAAACATCAACAATTAAAGAAGAACCATTAGATCCACAAGAATATCGTAGACATTTACAGCATGTTACAAATGGAAATTTTTTAGGTGCTATTCCAAATGGCAATAATATATTAAATTCACCACCAAATGGTACAACAACAAATGGTGTTTCAGGAACATCACCAACATCAAATGGTTTATATCCATTAGCTGCTGCTGCCGTTGCCAATGGTTATGGTAATGGTACAAATGTTAATGGTAATTTAAATGGTAATGGTACTGGATCATTTACAACATTAACACCAACTGCTGCAGTAGCAAATGCTGCTGCTGCTGCAGTTTTACATCATCAATCTTTACCTCATTTAACTGGTGCACATTTAGCATCACTTAAACATCATCATCATCATCATAATGGTAATCATAAAACAAATGGTTTAAATGGTATGAATGGTATGGGCGGTATGGTCGGTTGTAATGGATTACAACAACAACGTAAACAAAGTTCAAAACATGTTGATAAAGGTACTGATGAATATCGTAGAAGACGTGAACGTAATAATATTGCTGTACGTAAAAGTCGTGAAAAGGCAAAAGTACGTTCACGTGAAGTTGAAGAAAAAGTTAAAACATTATTAAAAGAAAAGGACACATTATTGAGACGTCTCGAAGAAATGACTAATGAAATACAATTACATAAACAAATATATATGCAATTAATAAATCATAGTAATCCAGAAATAAGTAGGGTATGTCGAAGTTTTTTAAATATGAGTGATCATGGTATATAAGATAAAAAAAAAAATAAATTTTAATTTGTTTTTTTTTTTTTTTTTCTTATTATATCTTTAATTATAAATTTTTATATACAAATTCACTTAAATCTATATATATATTATATAATATATCTTTTAAATATTAATTAGTTTTAAGTTATATTGAAAATTAAAATAATAAATATAAAATTTAAATAAATTTAGATAAAAATTCTATATAGACTTTGTATAAATAATATTAACTAAGTATCTGAAAAATAATTAGAATCAAAATAGATACTAGATTTTTACGAGGTTTTTATTTCAAAATTTTTTATTTAAAAAGATAATCATTCATTTTTAGTAAATTTTAAATTTTTCATATTTAAACTTTTTTTTATAAATCAATTAATTTGTTTTTTTTTTTTAAATTATATTTTAATAATTGCAATTTTTCAAAATTATTTATTTTGTTATATTAACTTATTACTTCTTAATTATAGCAAATTTTTTTATTAACTATCATTTTCTTTTAATCAATTATTTTTTTTATGTGATTCATATATAGGTTTACTAACATATTTTAGTTATATTATATAGTAAGGAATCTTCGTGTATCTATAGGATCTGTATTGTGTTCAAGAATTGATTCAAATTCTATTCTTATTTATAAAAAATTTTTAATTTTATTTTTAATTATTATGTATTTAATTCCAATTGTTATGAAATTAATTTATAGTTTATATTGCATTTACTTAAATTTTTTAACCATTGAATTTTAGCATAGGTGTAAAAAGACCCACTTTCAAAATTAATTTGAAAAATCATTAACTTATAATTGATTATATAACAATTTAATTTCAAAGAACAAATTGAATAATTTCAATTACTTTTTAATCTAATTAATTACTAATTGCCACGTTTAGACTCATCTTTTTATTACGAATGATTTTTATTTTTTCTTTTTTTAAACTATTTAAGATTTAATTCAACAGTTATAAAGATCAAATCTATAATTGTATAGTTATAATTTTATAAAAAACCAGTAAATTAAACCGGTAACTGGTTTTATTTTTTCCCTCGTTACCTATTTTTCATAATTTCTTTTTCATTTCTTTCTAAAAAATTTTTATATCTTTTCATTTTCAATTTTTTATTTTTTGTGTTTTTTTTTTGGTTTTTGTGATCATGCAAGACAAGGTTAACATAAAAGTAGATGTGCAGAATGATTATGTGGTTTTTACTTTTTTTTTTTGTAAAGTTTTCTTTTACTTATTTTTGTATTGCTTGTTTTTTTTTACTTCTCTCCAAATTACTTTTAAATAGATAATTAATTATCTAACACGACTAATATATTTATATATACATATATGTATATATATGTATAGCAACAATATAACAGTGTTTATAATATTAATGTTAATAAAACAACATAATTAAATGCATAATTCATTAAGGCGCTAATATAAAAAAAAATTTGCAAAGAGGTTTTGTAATACCAGTTTAGATAATCATTAATGTTATAATTCATTATTTATATCTTTCTTTCTTTCATTCGTTCGTTCGTTTTTTCGCGTTTTTTGTTTTGTTTTCTTGTTAGTAAAATGTTTAAAATAACTTGCAATTATAATTATGTTAAAAGTATTTTAATTATTTTCAATGATTAATGAATTTTTAATTGATTTTTTTTTTCTATTTTAATAAGGTCGATAGTATCCGTTCCCAAGCCATATTGGATATGCATTTTTTAAAATTAGGAAATATTTTGGGTTAATTTTCAAGTGCTTTGATTCACTTATCAGTCTAATTGCAATGAAACTTTATTTTTTGTGTTCTGATTAAATATATTGATTATGTGCGCTTTCTTATCAAAATCGCATTTCCAAATCCTAAAATTTAAATTCAATCTTAAATCTTAAAAAAATGTTAATTAATTACATTATATTTTAATTCTTACATAAAACAAATTTTTACATAATAATGTTTTCTTTTAATATATATCCCGGAATTTAATTAATTAGTTTTTATTATATAATTCCTTTTTTTTTTTTTCTTTAATTTTTAAATTTATTCTAAAAATCATCAAAAGTTCAATATTTTTTAAAATTAAATTTAAATTAAATACAGTCAAAAATTTCAAATTTAGATTTTTTATTATAAAATTAATATTTTTTTAAATTGATTAACTTATATAAAAGATTTAATTAAATGCAAATTAAATACAAATCAAATACAAATTAATCACGTTGATAAATTTTTAAAATATATCTATAGATTCAAAAGATTCAAATTGATGAATTTTTTTTGGCGGCATTAATTTTTGCATTACAATATACTTACATAAATCGGTTTTTATTTAAAAAAAAATTAATAATTCAAAATATTAAATAAATTAAATTGAAAATATTTTACTAGATCATCGCCTTTTATTTAACATATTCTATATTTATTCCCATTTATAAATGCATGAATTAAAATTATTTTAAATAAATAAAATTTGATTTTATAAAAAAAAAAAATTAAAAAGTTATATAATAAATACGGATAAATTTTACGAATAAAATGATATTAAAAAAATTCAACGTTTTTCCAAGAATATTTAAGCATTATTATACGCGTATAAAAGTAAAAATCGTTTTTTATTTAAGAATTTATTAATAATAATTAATATGAGATATTTTAATAATTTTTAACGTTTCTTGTGGATGTATTTTGTTCCGCATTTTTTTTTACTCCTAATCGAATTTTAGAATATTTTTCTTGTAGGATTCATTCCATTTTTGATCCATTTTAATTTCAAATTTCGCAAAAGGAATTTATTAGAAGATGAATAAATTTGCAAAATAAAATTAAAATTTATAATTTATCTATCTCTTTAAAATTTATTCAATTAATTTTGTTGATCTATATTTTCTTATTTTGCGTAAACAATTTAAAAAAATATATATATATATAATTAATTTTTCTATTAGGAAGTTGTTATGTGATTTGATGAAATAATCCTTTAAAAAATAATAAAAATGAAAGCATATAAATATAAATTTAATTAATAACATTTTATTAATATAGGTTTATTAATATCTTAAGATAAGTTTTTTTTTTCTATTATTGGTTTTGTTCTTGTATTGGCTTGTTTTTAAGTAGTTATTCTATTTTTCTATTTCTATTTCTTTTTTTTTTTTAATTTATATTTTTTTTTTTTTTAATATTTGATGTTTTATAACGTATTTATAATTTCTTTTTTCAGATTGTGAACACAATTCCGAGAAATACTTTATACTTTTAAGTATTTTGTTAAAGTTTTTATTTTTCAATTATATTTAAAAAGCAATCAATTCCTTAAAACTTTCTGAAAACATGCAAGTAATTATATAAAATTTTTAATTTTTTTTTAATTTTTAAACTTAGTTATTCATTAGTTAGCATTTCTTATATTTTTCTTTGATCTGCACATTTTTGAAAAATTGAAAAATTGCAATTTATTATAATATATATATATATATATATCTGAAAGATACATATATAGTTGATTAATATAACAAAATAAATATAAATTAGAACAATTTAGTGAAAAAAAAAAAAAAAATAGTATAGGTTAAAAATGAATGCATTATATTATAAAAAAAAAAAAATTTAATTAAATAAAATATAAAAAAAAATTTAAAAAAAAATAAAATAAAAGAATTGTAATATTAGCCAAAGACAATGTTGTATAATAATATTAATATATGTATAATTGAGGAACACTTATATATATATATATATATATATGTATATAAATATATTTTAAAATTAAATATATTTTTAATATTAATTGTTGTAATTAAAGGGCGCGTAACATACATATATGTACATATATACGAATAAAATATTTTCAAAATAACCTTCATATGAAAATTTGCAAAAAAAATAAACAAATAAACATTTTTGTTTGATCTCTTGATAAAAATACAAAAAAAAAAAAATATTATTTTAAATGATTTTATTTTTCAAATAATATTTTTTAAATACAAATTTTATGTTCTTTTAAAAATTCAAAATTTAAATAAATAAACAAATAACAAATAAAATTATTATGAATATGTATATTTTATGTATATATGGAATAACTTTACAACGACATCTTTTGTCAAAATTCTTCATCTTTTCATTACAAATTCAACTTATGTCAGACATAACACTTTTACCATAATATTCAGAATCTGATGTTTTTTTTTTAATTAATTAAAGAAAAATTTTTTTTAGTTAATTAAAGTACTTCTATTTCAAACTTGCAATTTCTAGAAACTATCCGAAGGAATTTTCCAAAATTTTCCAAAATTGTTAATTTTTTTTTCAATATACTGAGCATAGGAACGTTAGTATATCAAGGTCTTTTTGTATTCTTGTTGATTAAAGTCAAATATCTTATTAAAAGTATGCTAGTGTAAATGGTTAAATTTTTATACTATATTAATAAAATAATTAATAGTATATTTCACATCAAGCTCTTCCAACTATTTTTTTTAACAGCAAAAGATAAATATATTCAAAATAATATTTTAGAAAAACAATAGTAATAATAAATATTAACTAATATAAAAAGTATATAAATATATTTAAATATTAATTTAAAATTTATTATATTAATAATAAAATTTTATTTCATATATCATAAATATAATTAAATTTAATATTTATTAGATTAGTAAATTAACTCTTTTAATCATTTATATACAATTAATATTAATAATAACGACTCTTTTAAATACAACAATTAATAATATTTTATATATATACGTATATATATAAAAATAATTTTAGTTAAAATTTGCTTTCATTTTTCAATGTAAATATTATCAAAAAAAAAAAAAAAAAATAAATCCAAACGATAAAAACGGCTATTAAATCAAAAAATTATTGTAATTAAATATTATATTATATAATTAAAATATATATATATTTCATTTTTTTTTTATATTGTATATTAATTTTTAAGAATATGTGTAAATGTTGATATGTTGTGTTATAATTTATATTTTTTAAAATTTTATATTTTATAAATTAGGTTACGAGCGAAAAAAATTAAAAAAAAAAGAATTATTAAATTTATATATTTAAGTTAATAAAGAACTGATTTAATATTGTTTTTTTTTTTTTTATTTTATTTTATAAAAAAATATATCTATCATTATATACAAAAACACTTCATGATCTTTAATTATTACATATTATTATATATTTTTAATTATTAAAAAATAATTAAAAAAAAACAAAAAAAAAAACATTTCATTCAAATTTATATCTTTTTTTTGAAAATGTTATTGCATTAAATACATTAAATTCAAAATTTCATATCATATCATATATATTTTATTGTTATTTTTATTATTTTTATTCTATAGTATATTTTTTTTTTTAAATAATTATTTTATTATTTTACAAATATTTTCATTTTGCAAAGACTTATCTAAATTTTTAATATTAATTTTTTTTTTTTGATTTTTTAATTATAATTTCATCGAATTTTTCATTCATTTTTTTTTTTTTTAAATAATTTTACAATTTATACCCATTTTAAAAAAAAAATAAAGAAATTTATATTAAATCTGACACATTCATTTATACATACAATATTATATTTTTGTTTTTTTACTCAATAGTATATACATATCTTTTTTGGAGACTTTTTTTTATATAATTTTTAAGCGCAAAATATTAAAATTAAAAAAAAAAAATATTATTAAAAAAAAAAACATTAAAAATAATAAAATAAATATAATAATAAATTACAACAAAGAAATTAATTAAATAAAATAAATATATATTATATTAATAATTTGATGATTCGAAATATTAAATTTGAACCTGATTTGAATATACACAAAAAAATTGAATTATTTTTTAATTACCCAGTAAATAAATAAAAAAAAAACTATAGTTACATATTACACAATATTAATATTTTACGAATACATTTATGAAAAAAAAAAAATTAATTAATTAATTGCAAATTAAACAAAATAATAAAAGAATTGGTTCATTTTTTTTTTAAAGTGTAAGTTTTATTTTAATTTTCTGGCCGGGTGCATGTGTAATATTAATTTATAAGAAAATACAAAAAACAAAATATTAAAATTATAATTAATTTTAAAACAAATTGTAAATAATTATTATATAACATCAAATAAAAAAAAAAAAAATTTTAAGTTAAGAAACATTTTATGTATAAAATAATAAAGAAAATTATAAAATAATGTATAAAAAAAAAAAAAAATTTTAATTGACTTTTTATTAATAAAGCAGGAAAAAATTAAGCATGTGTAAATTAAGGACAAAACTTGGAGTACTATTTTAAACAAACCATCATCCATATTTTAAATGTTTAGAACTAAACAATTTAAAAATTTTTTACCTCAACATTTTCAATAACACTAATATTAATTAATATACTAATATTAAAATCTAAACGAATCTGAAAATTATTAATAAGAGAAGAATATTTTCATTAAGAAAAAATACTAATTTATTTAAATTCATTTTCACTCCAAAAAAGATCTTAAGATTCGAAATCTTTTATTAAAAACATTTAATAAACTTTTGAATAGTATGCCTTTATCAGAGTTTAATTAAATATTCTTATCATTTTTCT
Source organism: Dolichopus griseipennis (assembly GCA_963082915.1). Lineage (NCBI taxonomy): Eukaryota > Metazoa > Arthropoda > Insecta > Diptera > Dolichopodidae > Dolichopus > Dolichopus griseipennis. The sequence continues at coordinate 169,832 of CAUJBZ010000485.1, read as the reverse complement.
TTCTCATTTAAAAATTCAAAAAAATTTTTTATTAATTATAATAAATATAATCATTAATATAAAATAAATCGAACGCGTACTGTAGCTCGAATTTCGAGAACAGGGCAACACTCCATTGAATCACTTGATTAAAAACAAAAACAAAATATTTTGGAACATTTGTTTTATTATATTAAAAAAAAAAAAAAACAAAAATAAACTTCACTTATTATTTTTAATTAGTATTTAAGTTATTAAATCATTATATCATTTTTTTATATGTATAGTATGTAAAAATTAATAAAAACAAAAAAACAAAAAAAAAAAAAAAACAAAAATTACGATGATGGAATTTTAATTTTAAAATAGTAAAATTTTTAAATATGTATGTATATTATTTTAATACAATTTTATCAAATTTATATATTATTATGTTATACAATAATATTAAACCTATATGTATATACTTATATATATAAATAAAAAATTTATAAATAAAAATTATTTTGTAAAAAAAAAAAAAAAAAAATTTTCAGTTGTTTTAATTTTTTTTTTTAATATTTTATAATTAATAACAGGTACCCAAATTTGATTTCATTTTTTAATATACTTATTTTAAAATGCAGCACATCTGTGAATGTGAAAAAATGTGGAAATAATTAAAAATGAGAAATTATAATAAAAGTGTGGTATATATTATGAATAAGCAAATGCAATATTAATTTGATCATCTTTATTAAAATATGTTTTTTTTTTTTAAAAATCCAGGTTTCAAAATAATAAATATCTGTTTAAGAATCTAATACAATTGAATATGTGTATATTTACATATGGATATTTGAATAAAATTTTTATTTTTTTTTAATTTTTCCAAACTTATATTAATTAATCTTTATAAATAAATTAAATATATATATTCTAATTATTAGAGTTCAACTTAAATTAAAGCACAGAAATAATAAATTATAATTAATATAAAGTTATTGACATTGAGTACTAAACTATTAGAAAATATATATACTAATGCTGCGAAGTTTTAGTATTAATGAAAAATAGTTGTCAAACCGTTTGAAGTGAGTAGTTCCAAAATTTTGGATACATGTAATACTAAATTTATACATATTTTTTGCGCATTTGCATTCAATATTGGAGTCATAACTTGGAATATTGAAGATATAAACATTCTGAATGGCAGACTTAATATACTATTTCGGTGTATATGAAATTTTAAAGTCAGAAAGGCTATGATGAAATACCGAGATTTTAGGAAGAATTTAGTATAAATTCTTTTAGTTCTAATTTTAAAAGATTCTGTTAATTTATACTAATTTTAGGGAGAAACCACCTTACAAATCCAAAATATTACTTATAAACTTGAAAACTTAGTATGAATATTATAACTACCACACCTTAAAAAAAAAAGTCATGCTTTTATTTCTTATCAAATTGTTTGTAGCAAGGGTACTCTCCGCACACCTTAACTAAATTAATTAAAATAATTAAATAGAATTACCTCAGTTATGTGGTGAACAACCCCAGCTGTATACGGTTATCTAAGTTGTGTATTAGAACGATTTATTAACTCAAAAAGTGCCAACTTAGAATTTCATACACGTCAGAAAATTTTTAATTCGAAAGAAAATCACTTAAAATTACTTTTGCTTTACAAATCCCCTTGTTAATAGATTATATATAGGGTATATATAAAATATATATATACATAAACAAAATATATAAAAAATAAATAAATAGTAATCGTTTTTCGCGTCGTCTGAAAAGAAAATGACTGTGATACGAAGATGTCTTTAATTATAAGAATTTTTTAATAAATAACGGTATTTGCTCACAAACTTTAAGATTCCTATGTATATTGATAAAAAAAATATGTTAGAGTCGAATTTCAGTTGATTAAGGTTCAGAAAATCTTGTTTAGAAAATCTCGTTTTAAGAAAATCTCGTTTTAGAAAATCTTGTAATTAGAAAATCCTTTTTTTTTATACTCTGGAAAAAAGCTGATAATTCTGGTTTTGTATCAAACTCAAAAATCCTTAAAAACCAGATTTTTCAATTAGAAACGAGATTTTCTAAAACGAAATTTTCTAAAAACGTGATTTAAAAAAAAAAGATTTACTAAACCGAGATTATGGAACGCTCCCCTAGAATTGTTCTAAAAAACCATATTCAAGTCACAATTTTTAAGGCACTATCGTGCAAACAAGTAGGCTGAAGACAACTAGTCTCTTGGCGAAGAACTTGTCATAGGAAAATAATATCTAAAAAATTAAACAAAATTTTACCTGAATGCAATTAATCAAAATACGAAAAAAAAAATAATTGCTTTCACGTTCAACATCCAATAAAAAATTTAAATTTCGGAACAGAATAAAAATAACTTTTATTTTCGTAGGTGATTTGTTTCCTTGACCTTATATCATGGGAACCATATTATAGTCAAATATTTTTTATTTGTAGTTTTATTTTAGTTTTAATAAATTTAATTTAATTACTTTAAAATACTAACGTGTGCTTATTTAAAAAAAAAAATATATATATATATATATATTGTACTTAAACAAAAATATTTCAATAAAAATAAAAAGTCAATAAAATATAAATTTAAATTTTTATGATAAAGTAAAAAAAAAAAATAAAATAAATGGCTGCATTATTGCCAAAAAAAAAAGAAAATAAAAATTAGAAAAAAAAAAAGAAAATAAAACCTTCTAAATTTACGTTAAACCTATGTACGTCTGCAAATACTATATAACAGAAATAAACATATGGTGATTACTATAAGTAAGTAAATTTGAACTATTAACTAAATATATCTTAATTATAAAATTAAAAGGGCTTTGAATCCTAAAGGGATTATTTAGGGGCACCTAAATAGTGATTATTAAAAAGAAAGTAATCGCAATATTTAAAATCAAGTAAAGATTTCATTGATTTTATGAAAATATTACAATTATTGAAAGAAGTGAAGCTAGCTTATTAACCGTTTGAAGCACTGAAGTACATTACATCAACCCAGTATTTTACTCCGTATTTTGTACAGTTCTAAGTACCATTACCTGATGCTGATTACTTTGTATTACTTGACTTCGATACTAACAAAATTTAATTATAAGTAAAAGATTTAAGTAAAAATACTTGAAATTCCCAGAAAGTAATTATATTTTAAGTTAAATTACTTTCTGGGAATTATAAGTATTTTTACTTGATTCCTTTACTTATGCTATAAAAAATTTTCTATCGAAATCTAAGTAATACCGGTACTTCACAAAGTAATGAGTATCATGTAATGGCACTGGTAATTGTACTAGTACTTGAAATTTACAGGCCTATATTAAATTGTCTAAAGGAATCACACAAGTCCAATATAGCTGCTAGAAGGATTAACGTATATACTTCTACCTCATATTTAAAACAAAGGAATTCAGATTTATATCATTCAATATTTAGGAAGGAAGAGGTTTACAATACTGGAAGGAAGATAGGTCTCATATGCGAATGTCTTCTCAATTAATCTTCTTCTATACCCTTTAAATGTTAATAAAACTTTGCTTTTAATGTAATCTAATAAAGAAATTTATCATTAAAATTAATTTCAATGGCGCTTAAATATATACATACATATATATATACCTGAGAAAATAAATTTTATAAAAACTAAAATGCCATGGGACTTTAATATAAAAAATTTATAGAATTAAAAATAAATTTTCAAAATGATGATGAGAATGATTTTAATTAACATTTGTTTAAAAAAAATTTTTTTTCTATTTTTCGGGTGGTTCTTAAAGATTTAAAATATGAACTTAGGATATATAACATCTTATATATATTATTATATATATTATTTAGAATATCATACTTACGTACATTCACATATTGAATTTATATGAATTAAATTGAAATTTGTCAACAATGAAGCTCTTAATTTCGACCCTTTTGGCATAATTTCAAGTATTTTTTGAAAAAAAAAAAAAACAAAAAGCAGACAAAACATTTTAATACTTAAAATAAAATAAAAACAAGCAATTTAATTTAGAATGCATATTAGTATAAACGTTTAAAATTAATTCAAGCCATTATAAATGCTCCACTGCACTCGGCACTGTATCTTTATTTTTTTTTTAAATAAAAACAACAAATGCCAAAAAAATTAGGAATGAAAAAAAAACATAAAAAATAATTTCTATTGTTGTTTCTCCTGCTTTGCCTACTTTTACTGCCATCATCCATCTCTTGTTTACGTTGATTAATTTGACATATTCCTGCCAAATTCTTTGTTTTGTTAGTTATTTTATACATATTTATAAAAATTTTTTTATTTATTTTGATAATTTAATTTTTATGTATTTTGTTTAATTATCGTAATATGCTTAAATTGTTCTTTTTCTAATCTATCCGATGGGGTTTTTTAATGGGTTTCAAGATATTACTGAATCGTCTAATCTTATGGATATGGATGAAATTTGGGTAAATAAGATTATGGATAAAACATTTGTTTAAAAATGGAAATAGAAATTTGAGTGCGAAAATCGTTTGCTATACCGCCGCGCGCCCATAGTTGAGAGCTATATATAAATCGGACATTCGGTCACAAAATTGACGGTCGCGGCTTAATTGTTTATAAATAATATTTTTAGTGCGAAAATCGCTCGCTTGATCGCTGTGTAACACTATAGTAAAATTGAAATATTGTACCGAATTTTATGATTAAAATAACTAAGGTCCAACATCCTCTAATTTTGAAATTCGCAAAAATTAATCAAAGAAAATTAAATATTTGAAATGCAAACATTTTGACATTTAAAATTTAGAATAACTTGTATTTATTACCATCAGATTTATGCTAAAAATTCGACTTTAATTTTGTCAAGGCTAAAATCATGTACCGTGGGGGAGCCTTGGTAATGCAGACCTTGGAAATGTAATTAAAGAACACAGAAATTATCATGGTTGTAAAAAGTTCAAATTTCGGCTACTTTTCGCTTAACTCAATATTTTAGTCCGCTTGAAGTATGGGGGTATATGCTATACTTAAATTATAAGCAGATTCAAAATTTAAGTTGAGCGATAAGTGAAATTTTCCAAATGGGTCCGCTCATTTACAACCCTGGAAAATGCTTCACTTTCTATTTAAAGAAGAAGTCAATTTGATTTGTAGTTAGTTATATATTGTAAATCTAGTTCCTCTATAGTTAAAAGATAAAAAAAAAGGAAAGATTCTAAAAGGAAAGATTAGTGAATTTTATTCAATTTTAATTTAACTTATTTATTAAATAATTTCTTTTAATTAAATTTGAACTTTTTCTTGAATCAAATTAAAATGTGTTATAAAACTATCACTTTATATTTTATAATTTTAATTTTTAAATAATTTTTAAATTTATAAATTTAGTTTTAATGTTTTGTGTGAACATATACAGGGTGTTTCTTAATTATACTTATGAGTAAATAAAAACAAACAAAAACAAACTGTGATTTTTTAAAAAAAAAATTTTTAAATTTCAATGTGTCGATTTCAAGTTTTGAAAGTCTAAAAGATAGAAAACGGTAGAAGATTAAAAGAAGCTTTTGAATACATTTAACAAAATTTTCATAAATAGTCTAGAAACAGAGTTAAGAGTAAAATTCTGAAAACTAAAAAAAAATTTTTAAATTTCATTCAAGTCTCCATATATTGGAAACTAGAAGAGACCTATCTTAGCTCCCATACACAAAATTTATCTACTCATAATTATCTATGCAGTAGTATACATAGGTGCACCTAATTAGGAAACACCTTGTATATAAACATTTGAATAAAAATTAAAAATGAATTTTAGAAATTAATTAAATGTCAAGAATTTGGATCTTTGTTTTTCCTATAATTGAATTTAATTTTTCATTTCATTCTTTGGGGAAAATTTAAAATTAAAATTTTTTTTTTTTAAAAAACAATGGAAATTTTTTTCTATTTAATTTTCTTTTTTTTTCTGCATGTATGCATTAAATAAAATAATGAGTCTTAAAAATATTTTACTACTAAAAATAAAAGTATAACTAAAAATATAAAAATTAAATATTAAATAAGAATAGAATTTTAGAACAGCGACGACTGCTTCAAGACAAAAGGTGAAAAAATATAATTAAAAAAAATAAAAATTTAAACTTTTTAAATCATAATCATGAGTACTCTTGTATTGAATGCAATGTTATGTAATTAAATGCGCTAAGTATAATATTAATAATAATATTAGCTTTGATAACTTTTTACGGAATCAATTATATCATACAATTATATAGGTACTATCACTTTATATTAGTCCGCGTTTAAATGAAGGCAAAGAATATTTGAAGCTTTTAAATGAATCAAACTTGTAATTCAAATAATAAAATTTAATACTTTGTCTAGCTCAAAAACTATTAACTTAACAAAGTTTAAAAAACGATAACATTTACATTTCATTGATTTTTAAAAGGTTGGATTAAACTATAAATGGTTCGAATATTAAACTGATTTTTAATTGTTAATATTAATCAATTGCGCATTAAAAAAAAAAAAAAATTAAAACTTATCATTAAACTTATCAACTAATCAAATATGTGTAGGTGTATGAGTAGAAAGCCAAGGTTATTAACGAATCATCTTTTTTAGAGTAAAAACGTGGAGCATATCTCGATAAACCTGTGAGGAAATATGTATTGTAGTTGGAAGCAATATAACTGTATAGTGCAATTTTTTAAATTAATCAAGAGTTGGGTGACACTATCGTTTGAATACCGCTAGTGGTAAGAGATCGGAGGACTTTTGACTTTGGAACTTTTGGTATATCAACAATTTCTTTTATCTTACTTAAGTTTTGGGATCTGTTCTCTCAAGTTATGTATAGTTCAATTCTATAAAATAATCAAGAGTTTGATGACGCAGTGGTTGGAATATCGACGGTGGTTAGAGATTGAAGGACTTTTGACTTCCGAACTTTTGGTATATCAAAGATTTCTTTTATCTTACTTAAGTTTTGGGATCTGTACTCTCAAGTTATGTATAGTTCAATTCTATAAAAAAATCAAGAGTTTGATGACGCAGTGGTTGGAATACCGACGGTGGTTAGAGATTGAAGGACTTTTGACTTCCGAACTTTTAGTATATCAACGATAAGCTTTTCTTATTATCTTACTTAAGCTTTGGTATCTCTTTCCTTGAGTTGGTAATTTGTATGCATATTATATTAGTTTTTTGTAGTATTGTAGTATTTCTTTAAAATTTCATCCACAAAGGTCTATTTCAAAAGTTTGGCTTTTCAAAGAACGGCGCTTCAAGGAGAGGTATAGATGATTCAGAACAGTTCTCCCGAAAGACTGTTTAAAAGTTTCTAGGAACTCTAGTAAAAAAGAGAATTATATTACAAATACTTTTGGGGACTTTTTTCATACAGCCTCATACTAACTCAAAAAAATGAAAAGCTCTAAAATTGTTATTAGATTAAAAAACTTTATCTTTCAAATACGATATTCTATATTGCTTTGGCTTCTAGCTCAAAATTCTAATATTACCTTCAATATTTTTATTGCATTTATAGTTTTTCAAATAAATACAATGATACTTTACATGTATCATGTAATCTGCAGTTAATATAACGTTATTTTAAAATAAAAAAAATATTATTTTTATGAATAAAAGAAGTTTATTTAGATATATCTATAAATACAATATCTTAATGGTTGTAATATAACCATAAGTGTCTTTTAAATAAAAACTTATTATAAATAGTCAATATAAACAATTGTATATTATTTTTAATTGTTATCAATATTTAAAATAATATTATTTATTTGTCTAATTGTCTGTTTATTTATTTAGTTTTTAAGTTTTTTATTCACGTGCGATCAACCATCACATACAATTTATTGAAGTATTACATGGGATGGGGCTGCTACGAATACTGATATCTAAAAATCTCGTAAATCAAAGTTTTACTTTACTTTTTGAAATATTCAGTATGATAATTGGGAGAATTTTAAGAGTTGGATGCAAAATCAAGGTTTATTCAAGATCAATGATTTGAATAAAAAACAAATTAAATAATAATAATAAAATTTTAAAAACTTGGATTAGAAATTTGAAGGCATAAAATTTCAAAAATTGACATTTTAATATAACGCTTTTATAAAAAATTATGTTTTAAAAAAAACGTCAGTTTACGATACGAGATTTTGATAAAATGAAATTTTGAGATACGAGCATTTGTATCCAACCCATATATAAATATGTGTATGTTCTTTCTAAGAAATTTAATATTGAAAGAAAATAGATAATGATTAGTTTATAAATTGCGTATTAGTTTATCAATTTAATTTTCCAACTAAATAGCTTGATCAAAATTATCTTTAATTGTTCAATACTTATTCTAATCAAATAATTTCTAATAGGTTTTTTAGTATTAAAGATAATTTAATAAAATTAGTGAACGAATTGATTATTGAAAGTGAGGGTGTACAGAAGATAGTATATAGATAAAGAAATATTAAAACTTGTATAAAAAAAAAGCTATATAATATTTTATATATAATAGAATTTCCAAAATTTCCGGTAAAAGATATTTTTAACTTTTGCCATTGTTATATATAAAATCTTTATTTTTGAAAACTAACATTGTTCAAGGTTAAGACGATAAAAGCACCCATTCAGCAAATAATTTAAAGGTTCAAATATCAGTTATGAAACAGAAGGTCTGTACAGTATAGCCTTTTATAAAGATGCCCATACAATTTTATGACATTGGAATTCGAATTCTGCACTCGTAGAAAGTTTGTAAACTTTTAAGTATATTCAAATCTAAATATACAATATACTTTGATTATAATAAGATAACTGCTTTTTAAACCACCAGTTTAAATCTACTTTTAATAAATATAATAGTAAATCACTAAACTAGATGTAATTATTCAACTAGAATTTACTAGAACCAAATGGTTTTATTTATATTTTATATTGTATTTTATGAACCCACTTGTCAACAATGTCCGTTTCTGATAAGTTTGTTTACTGTATTATGTAATGAAATGATAAAAAAGTGCAGTCAAGTACGGTCAAGGTAAATTAAAATGTACCTTAGAATTTATTAGAATTAAAATTAATAATAGTATAACAATGTGGAGTTTACGTACTTTTTTTTAATTTTTATCTATATATTGAACAAATAAATATAAAATATTGATAATAAAATATAACTAAGTTGCTGGTTACTTTAATATATTTTTAGTGCGTTTTATCTAAAATGTGTACCTTAGTTTTAATTTAAAATATTTTAAATTTGAAGAAATTTGTAGTTATTGAATTAAACACTTTTTAGAGGGGATAATAAGTATTTTAGAATAATTTGCAGGAACTTCTGACTGAGAGCAATCATAAACACAGAATTATGGAGAATTACAGGGTAACGCCCCATAATAACGACTATAAAAGAAAGAAAATGAAGGTTGACAGGTCATTCATTAAATCAATAATCTAGCTCAGAGCACAATAAGATATACAGGTTTTGCGGAAGCCCTCCAGAGAGAATAATAAAGAAAAAAAAATCTATAGTTTTTGAAATTTTCGGTTTTATTATTAGACGCGACGAAAGATGTTGTTGAAGAAATATGTTAATGTTTTTCCTCAATTTTTCTAAAATTTCATTGGCTTTGGATCATTATGCACGATGCGCGCGGTAATCAAATTTCGATAACCTGTGTTGCTTCACCTTGATAGTTCAAATGTCTAGGGATAAGCATTTGTTGCCTTTCTTGTTTCCCGTTAGAAAATCTGGACAGGAGGAATTAACACTCCCTACAAGGGAGTAAAATACCCCCATATCTATGAAACAAGGTCAGTGACCCAACTGTACTATGATTCTGAGTGAAGTGAGCATTAAGGTGACGCTGCAATCATTTAAAAGACAAACAGTTCTTTTTTGCACTTAATCAAAATATTCCAGCGCCATAATAGGCTCCAAATTAAATGTCTGCTTAATTCTCCATTTTCGACCTAATATACGTTTTATATTTGTTAAGGAGATCAGATGGGAAGAAGTAAATAAATTAATTAAGATTTCATTTTCTGCCTAAATAACTTACTATATAAGGTATCATATGTATTTGAAATAAACTTTTTAAATATCTTAAAGATCTTTTAAAAACCATATTAAAATATAAAAACATTTCCCATATAAAAAAAAAATTGTTTTCATCGCCACCCATGGGACAAAGGTGCTGTCCAATGTGCAAAATAATTCATTTAATTAAATACACATAATGAAATGAACATTTTCTATTTTAACTTAGTTGCCACTAAATGTTAAAATTAATCAAAATTGATTTTAATCCCACAGTGAGATGTCTGTAAAATTTGCAAGGTGTTGGAAAGAAAAGAAGAGAGAAACGAGAGTAAGTTTTTTTTAAAGATTAAAGTGTATGATTGAATTAAAGTGTATATGATCGAATTGATTAATTTATTTTACACTAATTATGTACTCTTTTTCTTCTTTTGATACTTTACTTGAAATGAATTTAATTCAATTTCTTTAATCATTTTATCACCCATGTAAGTTACCATACCTTCTTTTAAAAAATACTATATTTAAAATTGATATATAAAACCATTAAATCCAGTAAAGTAATTATTTATTTTCATTTATTAATCAATCCTCTTTAACATATATTGTATTTGCTAGATTGCAATCTTATAACACCCACAATATTACAATTTTTACTATAATTTTAATCTAATACTAATTTATATATATATATTGAAATGCATGAATAGGCGAGGGGAAATAAGGTCTAGAGCAACAATGATATTGTACAATATTTATGTGGCAGGAGGAAATTAGGCCTAGGGAAATAAAGCCTCATCAGTCATATTTCACAATTGAGTTAAGAAATAGGATCTATTTCGCGAAATTTCGCGGTAGAAACTATTTCTCCAAGGAGATTTATAGTCTATAGGTGTTCTTTCAATTTAGAAATAATATATTAAATAATTTTTGTTACTTTCGTCTTACACTGTTAAGTCAGAAGTAAGATTCTGAATTACGACGGATGCTAAGTTGGTTAAAAAATCAGGGTATTCCCTTTTTTCAGAATATCTATGAAATATCCTGTTGAGCAACCTATTGGACTATTTACTAAACTCAAAAAATCAGAAAACCCATGAGGGGACAGATTTCTGTCCATGCAATTTCTGACACATCTCTGGTTACATAAATGTATACATATTAAGAGATTGTACTGAATATACAATATATGTATTAAAACCAAATTACAATTTATTATTCTAATTTTTAATTTTGGCTTTAATTCCATTTTTTTAAAAAAAATAATTAGGTCTTATTTCATTTTGAGTGAAAAATAAGACCTAATTCAATAAATTTTGCGATTTGAACTTCGTTTCTCATTCCAAAGTGAAAATGCAACTGATTAGGCTTTATTGCCCTAGGCCTTATTTCCTCCCTGCCATATGAATATTGTATACAATGTCATTGTTCCGCATTACTAGCTCAGTATTAAGTCAACATACAAAAACAAAAAAAAAAGAAAATAAAAAAATTAGAAAATTACTTAAAATAAAATACCAATCCTATAAAATTTTTTTAAAAAAACTTTAATTTAAGATTTATAACAAAAATTTATTTGTTTTCGCAAAATTACTTTTAATACACACCATATAATATATAATTAAAGTAAATATACCGTTATAAATAAATTACTTATAGAAAAATAAAATTACCAAATTTTATTTTAAGAATTTATTAGTGAAGGGTTTTTTAAGTTTTACTTTTATAAAAAATATTAAAAAAAAAAATAATCACTTTTTATATTTTTAATCTAAGAAAATTTTTAATGCTATAAATAACTAATTTTTATCCTAAAGATACAATTTACAACCCCTCTGTACAAGTACAAGAAAAATGTGAATATAGGAAATGATTGTATTTATATATAGTGATCACATTAATCACGAATACAAAAGCAGCCTTTTTTAAATAAATTCAAATATTTTAGGAAGAAGATAAATTTTATTTACAAAAGAAATGGAAAACCCTGCTGCTATAGTAACTACAAGTATCTGTAAGATAAACTCTTTTTTTATTTTTCCTACATAGAAAAATTTTAAGAAAAAGCAAAAATTGATAAAATTAGAAAAAAAAAATTGTTTTATGTATGTAAAAAAGCGTTAATTTACGTTTGATTTTTTTTTTAAATTTAAAATTAAAAAAAAAAAAAAACAAAAATTAGAAGTTAAAAAACAAACTTTCACTTTCCGGCCAAACCTGTAAAAAATCAAGCAACATAGTTAATATTCATATATATATGTATAAAGGTACACACTGTAACTTGTAACATTATATACTATATAGGTTAGATAGGTTAAGTAGACTTAAAGGTGTCCGCATGCACGTTTTATATATATATATTGATACCTTAAAGGTATTAAATAAAATCAAAAGTACAACAATTTATATTTGTATATTATAATATTTGTATATAAGTACACGTATATATATGTATATATATATGTAAATATATATATGCAATATTTAGTATTTGACGTTTATCTATAATAAAATCAATCGTCCATTGTATACGGTCGCTAAAAGTTAATTTTTCCCAGAGTTTTACAAGACTTAAAAAACAAAACTTAAAAATAAAAATTGAATGTTATTATTATTGTTTTTTTGCTGTTTTAATTCAATAAATTCAAATTGGATTTTAATTTAAGAAAATTGATGTCTAGAATAAATTCCAAAATTAATAAGGACTGGAAGTCAATTGGATAAAAATTAATTTAAAATGTTTTAGATCATATGAAACCTGTTCTAATTTTTAAACAAATTATAATTTCGATCCAATGTATGAAATCTCGATTTTAAAAATATTCTTTTTTTTTATTAACTCAGTTTTTAATATTTTTATTTCTCTTTTACATAAATATAAATATCCTAGAAAAAGGGGTAATCCTGATTTTGAATCCAATTCTAAAATCCCCCTCCTAATTCAAACCCTCACTTTTACTTAAATATATATATTCTGGAAAAGAGAGAAATCTTGAATATGAATCTAACTTTAAAATCCTTTCTAATAATATTTTTTACACATATCCGCAGGCTTTTTTAAGTTTAAACTAAAAAAAAGAGATTTTTATAAAACAAGATTTTCAAAAAAACCAGATTTTGCCCACTGAGACTTCGTCAAACGAGATGTAGTAAAAAAGAGATTATGTCCACCGAGACTTTGTCATACGAGATTTTGTAAAAACTAGATTTTGTACAAACCAGATTTTGTAAAAACGAGATTTTGTCAAACGAGATTTTGTAGATACAAGATTTTATAAAACGAAATTTTGTCCACCGAGACTTTATCAAACCAGATTTTGTAAAAACTAGATTTTGTACAAACCAGATTTTGTAAAAATGAGATTTTGCCCAACGAAATTTTGTACTGCTTCTCATTTAAAAGGATTAGATAAATGTTATGTAAATGTTATTACAGTTTCATGACCTCCCTTTTAAAGAAGTTTTCAAATACATTTTACAGAATTGTTGTACATGGTCCTAGGAGCTAAAAAAAATGTTTATATCTAATCTAGGTATATAAAATACCAATATATCGAAAACCAGAAAGATCTAAGCTTAGGCCCTATTAAAAATAATATTCTTTTCACAAGAGTCTATCCAGTGGCACATATCTGTGTACATAAATGGGGAACATTTTAAGTTCTTATAATATATACATTCGTAAATTCTATTCTTAATTTACTATACTTTTAAACTTCATTTTAATTTAAATATTTAATTTAATTTGGGTACAATTTCATGACATCAAATCAATTCCAATGCAGCCTACAAAATTTTTATAAAATTGTAATAAATTTATAGGCAGTTAATAATATATATATATTTGAAAAAATTTTATAGGTTAGGTTAGGCTTATCTTCTCCCGCATTTCAATAAAAAAAAAAACAAACTGTATATTTAAATTCATGGTGGGTTGAAAGAGAGGAATTGATTGATGTTTTTTCAAAAAAAAAAACTAATTTTATTTTTTTTTTTATTTTTTCCTTTATGTTTATTGATAAGTTAATACTGAAAGGAAAAGTTATTAAGTATATAGGTATATAACAAGGGTTTTAGGGCATAAAAAAAACAATTTTAAATATTAGAAAAGCTGAGTGGTATTTTACTTAAATCTTATAAAAGCTCTATCATGTCCGAAATGTATAATCATATAATAAAAGAAAAACAATAATAAAAATATTAACAATTTATAAAAGTGATTATAGTTTTCCACTATATGTATATATATATATATGTATAAATCAAATTGATCAGGGAAGATCGGTTATCGTAAGGTTTATGTTAGTGCATTAAGTGCGTATAACCGATTAACTTCACTTCAAATCGTGAGTATTGATTTAATGTGCATGTATTGTATAGTATTGTTTGATAAAATTTAAATAAACCTATGTCCAGATTTTAGCCTGAAGAAAGTTTAGATTTTCTTTAATGGTTTTTGTTTTTTTTTTGTTTCTATTGTAAAAAATTATATAATTTTACGTAATCTTAGAGTTATTCCATAGTTTTATTAATGTTTAGCTTCGTCTTGTTAAAAGGTTAATCTGAAAAAAAATATTATTGAAAAGGAAACTGAGCGTGCTGTCATATTTTTGTGTTTTATAAAAAAGGCTTATGTATTTATACCTAGAATAAATTAAGTTTCGTTTTCTTATTTTAATTTTGAGGAAAATTTGCCCCACAAATACCCTAAAATTGAGGATTATTTGACCCAAATTCAAAATGAAATATTCCCACAATAAAGTGAAATAACCCCCAGAATTAAAATGGACTAATCCCCCAAATTTTTGAAAAAAATGTCATCTACTTAGCACACATAAATAATATATACCAATTAATTAAAAGATCATTATATTTGTATGAATCAAAGTTTGAAAATAGGAGGGGTTTTAGAGTTGTACTATATAAATGGGATTAAATGTGATTTTAGAGTTATATTGGAAATAAGGGTATTCTTTTTCACTTAAGTTAATACATAAATACGTGCGAGATTCTGACTTAGGAAAGATTTTAAAGCTATATAAAAAAAAGAGGCTATTCCACTTTTACAGAATATTTATTTATATTTATGTACGAGACTCTTAATTTAATTGTGAGAGTTTTTTGAAACACGTATGCCGAATTCTTTAGAAATTGGGGATTATTTCCCATACAAATTTGTAATGAGGTATTTCCTTTTCCTATGCGGGTATTATTGTTTGCAGACTATTTCAGGAAGCCGTAATTGACAACGTAGAATTTCCCTAAGATGCTAAAATTCAGCAACATCTTCAAAATCTATAATAACATACTAGTCTATTTAACAGACATTTATCCATCTACAAGTCACTGATGCATCTGATATCCTATCAAATAATTCACTTATTATCCATCACTTATTAATTACGTGATTAATCTATTTAAATCATTTAAATCACTACTATATCTACAAATTTTATTTTCAAATATTAAAATCTTTGGAGGAAATAAGATATATTTATATACGAATACTATAACAAGGTCATGTTTTCGTTTAAAATTAATTAAAAGTGAATTTTTTATTATTTTTGAATTTATGTTTTATGTAAAAACTCCTGTAATTAAAAAAAAACCTAAAAACACAAAAAATTTCAAACAACAAAGGTAAAATTTACAAAATTAAATAAAAAAAACAACTAAATATTCAGAGTAAATTTTAAGCAGAACAATTTCTCCAATTTAATATCAAATGTGTTTTTTTCAAAATTAAAAAAAAAAATTTGGCACATTCTAATTTATATCAAAATATATAAAACAAGACCATGTTACAAATCAAACTTATCATGTTCTTTCTATATATGTAATGTCTAGCCATTAAAGACATTTTTACAAAGAAAAAACCGCCAAATTTATCAATTTTATATTTAACAGATGCAAATCTTATGTTATCTGTATAAAAATAAAAACACAATAAATAGGAGACAAGGGATAAAAATTTTTAATATACATAATAATTTTTGTTTGATGAAAAATTTCAATACAAATCTAAAGATATTTGGTCATTAAATCCAACAAAATTCCTAATATGCAATTATTCTTTAACGTTTTGTATCTAGTGTTAAATATTAACCTGGTGAGATAATCTTAAAGATACGGGTGCATATATGTACATAAAAATATGTTATAAAATTCACAATTCAAATTAAAATTGTCATTTACAATGACACAACAGTGACAGATGAGTTATGCGTACACAAATCAAAATGTTGAATATTGTAAATATGTAAATTTATTTCTTTAAAAAATATGAATAAAAAAATCATAATAAAAAATAAAAATTTTAAATTAACAAAAAGAGTGGATTCTTAAAAGATGATCGCGCATAATATTTTACAAACTTTTTTTTTTCATTTTTGGCAATACAGCAAAGAAAAATACTGGCCATTTTTAATAAAGCAATTGTTGCCAGAATGATAAAAAATGCAGTGATGGCAGTGTCTTTGATTGTATTGCAAGTAAGCAATAAACTAGAGGATTTAGCAGCTTTAAGGTCTTGCATTAAAATATTTTTAATTTTGATCTTTCGATAATCGTGGGAGGTATATGAAATACAACTACAATTGATTCCAGACAGAATATAAAAAGGACAGAACACCCATAGGTACCAAATATAAAGTTTTTATCTTTTTTAATTTCGAAAATAGGCTTTTGATAGGTGTACAAGGGGTATCCGAACCATCACTCTAATTCAGAAGAAACTGGAAGAGACACCTTTATAGCCAATTTAAAACTTTTATATGTTTTTGCCTCGGAGATATGGTAGTTCGTAAGCTTTCAGAATCCCTTCCCACGCCCTGATCTCGACCGGATACAATTTACTACCGATAAAAAAAGAAAATATGATTTTTAGAACCTTTACATGACAGAAATCAAACTCTAAAATTTAACACTACTACTTTCAACAATTAATATATAATAATTTAAAGTTCAAAAAGTGTTGTGTAAAAAGGAGATTATTATTTCCTAAGCTCTTAAGCCATATTTCAGAAATTTATAAGTAAATCTTTAATGTCGGCTAACCTAAGGTAGAGAAAATTCAAACAGTCTTTAAAAGGTTTTAGTTCATCTTTCTAAAGGATCATTTTTTATACTAAGTAGACATGTCTTCCCTAGACAAGAAACTATCACAGTTTTACAATCTTTTAAATTGCCTATTTAAATAATTCATAATTTTTAATTAAATGGATAAATTTAATTATTTCTTTAACTTGGTTAATTTAGTTAATTTCTATAATATATTTATAGATATAGATCGCTATATGGTAATATATCTCGATAGGTATATCTTAGTTCAATCAATTAAAAATTTAATAATATGGCAATTTCTTATAATTTTATCACCTCAAAATTACTTATCTGTGATTGGATGATTCTAAATAAATTTTAAGTCCATTTTTATTTATATATATATATACGAGTACCTTAAATATATTTAATCATAATCATCAGGTTGTTTGTTTTTGTTTTTATAGTTCTTTTTTTTCCTTTCATTAATGTTTTATTTGTTGTCTTAGTTGACAATTTGGTAAAACATTTGCCAAAAAATGTTTAATTATTAATATATATAAATATTTTTGTGTGTTATAAAATTCCCCTAATGTACAACAACAAAAAAAAAGAAAAGAGCCAAAAAGATTGTCACTTTAAACCAAACGTTGATTATTAAAGGTCTGTACAAATGTTAAAAAAAAAGAGAGAGAAAAAACAAATTTATGTTCTTGTAAATGTTATGAGGACGGATCATTAATCTTATACATGAAGACAGTTTTATTGTTTTTGTGTTAATTATGGTAATTATAAGAGGATTAAAATAAAAAAATATTATTTAAAATAATTTAAATTGGAAATTGAAATATTAATAAAATATAATTTCATTTTAACACCATTCAATATTAAAATAATTATATTATATATAGGAAAATTTTTTTTAAATATATTTATTGCTTTACAGATGACTTAATTTAAATTTGTTAGTATATTATATATTTAATTAAATAAGTTTTTATTTAATGTTAAAATTTGATTTTATTTCAAATATAATTAAATTTTAAAATTTATTTTATTGTTGAAAAGTGATATATTGACATTTTATTTGTACATGTTAATTAAATTAATATATAAAATGTTTAAATTTTTTTTTTTTTTTAATTTGGTTTTTAGTTTTGCTTCTTGTTTTTTTTGAAATTGTTTTAATTTAGAATCAAATAATTTAATGAGGAAAAATATATAAGAGATACTTTTTTAAAAATATAAGTATATAAAAAAAACAAATAGATATTGTTATTATTATAAATCTATAATGACCTTTGCACTAATTTCATTAATGAAGCTATTTATTATTAATAAAAATTATTATAAATATAGATAAAAAAAAAATAAATTAAAATTTAAAAATTAATTATATTTGATTTTTTAATTTAAATATTATCATTTTTAAAGGCTATTAAAATCTATTTGAAAATATGTTATCTATATAATAAAATAAAATAAATAAAATTGAATTGTTAATTTAATTAAAAATTATTATAATCAATTAAAATATAAATTAAAAATCTTATAATCAATTTAATAATGAATAAAATAAAATATAACTTACCTTATATAGGAGTTCAACAAACCAGTAAAATATTAAGGATAATTAATCGCAAATAAGAAATTATATGATCCTTAAGATATGCAATTTTTTTTAATCATTTAATTTTATAAAATTGAGACATAATTAACGCACATTAAAATGCTGTAACAGATAACAACCTCTTCCTTGCAATGCAATTTTGTGAATAATTGAGTTTTTTCTGAAAACGTTTTGAACTTACTTTCTAACAAACGTCATATATTTTTCTCTCACTCTCTTTTAATTTTTTTTTATATTTTGAGTCCTTTTTGTCAGAATAAATTTTTATTCATCAAACTGAGTATTTTCATATGACATATTCTACACTTTAAGAGTTTGTTTTTGTGAAAAGAGAAAGATTGACATGTCAAACTCAAAACTAATATTAGAATTGAGAAGACTATTGGAACTTTGATTCGAAGTAAATATTTGTAAGAGACTTGAGAGTTTTTATTCGAGATTTAAATTGTTTGTTTACAAATTTTTTTCTCAAGATTTATTAAAAGTCAAAGTTGAATTTTTGATGAAATTTAGATTTATAAAAATTTTTAATTTAAATATTATATTAAATTTTTATTCGAATTTAATTTAAAATACTAATAATAATTATCATATTATTTATCTAAATGTTTATTTTCAAAATTATATATTTTGTAGATTAATTACTTTTATTTATAATTTTTTTTTTTGAGTTTTAATTGACTTAAAGATGCAATTAATAAATTCTTTTTTAAATATTTTAAATTTTTTATAGTTTTTTTTAATAATTAAGAAATACATTTTAAAAATGGTTTTAAAATTTATAGATAATAATTTTTAGAAGGAAATTCGAAGATTTTATGGAATTTTAATGAAAATTTATTTATTTAAAAGAGTTTCTAAATTTAAATTAGCAAGAGAATATTTAAGTGGATTTTATTAAAATTAATAAAAACATTTGTCTTACCAGATAATCCTTAAAGTGATTACCCAATAGTCGCTTCGTTTCTAATGTTGCTCTAGCGTCGATTTTAGAGTCGAAATTTTAAACAAAATAAAGACCAATTGCAAGTGTCAATGCGAGCAAAAGTAGAAAGTTGCAATACTCTAGAATCGCTTTTCTATTTGGTCAAGTATACTACTCATTTCAATAAAGGTATTCTACGTACTAAGCTTCATAGGTACGTTAAAAGCGCAGTGAGTAATGGGTGGTCGCTTTCAGCGGTCTGTAGAAGCTTACCCCTTGGTATAATGTTGAAAATTCCAAAAAAATTGTAACTAGGCCCTTTTAACGTTTAGACCTAAACTATAAAAAATGGAAAACAAATGGCAGTTATTCGCATTAAAATTATGTATAAATGCAGCCTTTATTTTGCTTCCAAATATGTGTTTGATTATTTTGATTATCTTCAATAGTTTAGGCAATTAATATTAACTATTCAACAAGTAAATTAATGTTAATACATACATGAATTCATGAATAAACCCAAAGCTTAGGGTAAGAGGATACTCTAATAGGTAACCAATTACCCGACAAAAGTTGAAATAGTTAAAAAATAGTTTTAACTGAGTTTAAGTTCATATACGAGTTCCAAATAAACTTTCTTAATCTAGTCACATTAATCTTTTCTATAAGATTCAAGAAATATATGGTCTAAGTTACAATTTCCCCTAAAACAGTAAGTCATTTCCAACTTTATCACTTGAGACTATTCAGTAAAGGTTTGCCTTGCTAATTAAAATAGCTTATTTAAAATTAAGAAGAATCAGTGGATATAAAAAATTTAAATCCATTAAAAGCGTTTTGTACTTATATAGTATTTATATCATATTTTGTTATTTAAATATCCAGGTGAGTTATGAAACTTCTAAAACTTTTTTTTTTAAATTTTTATAATATACACTATAAAAAACTTGTTTAGACATTAAAATCATAAATCAACATTAATTCAATAATATTATAATACTATAATAATCAGCATCAACAACCTACAAAACACCAGAACCTCATGAATTCAAAATAAAAAAAAAATGAAGTCAATTAAATTATTGCATCAAAGATTTAACACTTAAATTATTTGGAACATATATATACAATTTATGTACTCTAATAAACAATATATGTTTATAAGTTCTTATAAGTACATAAAATTATATACTTGTTTTATATTTTTTTTATATATTTACATACTTACATATTTATTGATACATTAAAAAAAAAAAACCAAAACAAAACAACTTAACTTTAAAAATTATGAAGCGAAGTCTAAAAATTCATAATTCCCTTTTAATTTTAAAGAGCATAACAAAAATCAAAAAAATCAAAATATCCACAATTCATCCAAAAAAAAAATTTGTAAATCCGCCCGCATTTAATTTTTGCTCTTTTTTTGGATTTTCCTAATTTTTCTTCAAAAAAAAAAACCCACCCACCCCCTCCTAATTGAATTCGGAAAACAAAAACAAAATTAAATCTTAAGTACCAGTACGTATTGTCGTTTATATATTTTGGTTTTATTTTGGCAGATCACACATTTTTTTAAAATATAATTTGGGCTAGTTATAAATTGTGGGTTATGGGTGCGGACAAAAAAAAAACAAAAAAAAAATTGACAAAAAATAGGCAAAATAGAAGCAAAAACTATACTTCACACATGATCTTCCATCCATTGATTCAAACTTCTTTTCAAATTTATGCATTATTTTTTTTTTATATTCAAAAAGTTTTATTTTTGTTTTTATTTTTTTATTTTTTGGAAACTTTAAATTTCTTATATCTAAAAATGTGTGTTAGTGTGTGTATGTACTTAGTACAATTTCATATACATAAATTCTATTTAGATATTATATTATAGTACAAAGTTTTCAATATATATATATATATTGTTTAATTATAATGGGTGGCTGCTGTTCATTATTGATGGGTTCCTCAACATAAAATTTTAAAATTAAAAAAATAAAATAAACAGATATTTTTTTGTACATTATAAGAGTTTTGAATGTGTTAGTAGGTTATCAATAAGTACAAAATATAAGTACTTATCATTTATATATAGTTTATATACAAATTATACGAATAAATAAAGATGCATAAAGCTTTAGATAGTTTAAAATATCTAATATTTGAGGCCCAATAAATTGTGTTAAGAATACACAATATGTTTATATATATATATATATGTATAATAGATAAATTTCTAAATTTTTTGTATGTGTGCATGTGCATACATCAGTTATAAATTTACAATAAAAAAAAAGAATTTTAAATTATTATATATAGGGCTCACATATGCTCGCATATAAAAGTGATGATAAATTCGTTATCATATTAAATAAAGTAAAATTTTTGTTTTTTTTTTTATTAGACTTCAAGTTGCTTTTTCTTCTTGTTGTTGTTTTTTTTTTTAATTTTTTTTAGTTTTTTTGGAGAAGAATTTTTTTTTTTTATTTTTTAATTAAAAAATTTGTTTTTTTTTTTTGATAGAAAGTTTATGTTTAGAATTATAGATGCGCATTATGACCTAGTTTTCTTTTGCCCTTTATAGCAACAACAACAACAACAACAACAAGAAAAATAAAAAAGACACAACCACAACGGTATGTTCTATCTTAAAAAAGTGAAATGAAATGAAAAAAAAAACTGCGATGCGGTGCGCTTAACAATGTAATAGAACAAGGCAAGAGTGTTAAATAAATTTTTTTTTATTTTAATTTTGTTTTTTCTTATATTTTCTTATATATATACATGTATATATATATATTATTATGTCTTTTGATAATATTTATATATTCGGTTGGAAAATGAAAGTGTTATCGTTTTAAGAAATTTTGAACTAAAAATTTCTAGAATATTATATAGGTATACTATAAGAATATTAAGTTTTGAGGTTATGTTATTAAAACCTGAATTAATTTCCTGACTTCCGAATTATAGATATCTATTGTAATACAAAAACGTTGTTAACATTTTTGTTAACCAAAATTTAGCTGCACTTTGTGGTGCATGTCACCAATACATCTAAAACTGCAATAAAAAATCCAATGCTTGCCAAAAAATTTAAGTGATAATAGTATTAATGCACACATAGTATAAAGTTTAAGAGCTTTAAAGCAGCATAACAACTAGATGTGTTAACAACAACTGTTAACCCTGTCTAAACAAAGGCAATGTATGAAGCAGGTATATCAAATCAGCTTTTCAAAATTCAAAGGGAGGGAAAGGGTTGTTAATTTAAGTACACAGTACAACGAAGATACGAAAATAAATCAACAGTTTTTTTTAATTTATTTGTATTTGTATTAAAGCATTTGTGCAACTCTGTTATAATATTTAGAAAAATATTAAGGGAAATTTCAACCTTCTTCTATAGTAAATTTCTTCTTTATTTACAGTTCTAACTAATTAATTTTCCAATTTTTATCCGAAATTCTAAGCAGCTACAGATAAAAAGGGCGGCCTTCTCATATGCCTCTGTTAAATTTTCATGAAGCATTATTTAACTTAATTTTATGTAAGTTGCCTCTTGTACAATTAAAGATTGTATTTCACTTGATCTAAATTTTTTTAAAATGAAATAAAATCAAATGAAGAGCAATCAAAAGATATATACAAACAATTGGGGTGCAGTTAAATAAAATGCAAGACAGTCTTGAAATAGTAATCCTTATATATGTAGAAACGTACATATATTTTATTGAGAAACTTCTTTGCTGGATCAAAGTAATTTTTAATGACAATAAATTAAAGGTATATTAATTTCCTAATCCATTCCATACGCTTATCTTTCTTTAAAGATTTCCTCTTTCCTTATAACCTAACCAAAAAAAAAACGCCAAACTTCACATAATGTGAATTTGGGTAATTAAAATTACAATTAGAAATCAAATTTAAACAAACTCTTGTGTTATTGACATTAATTTCTTGTAAGCAAATCAATTAATTCCAACAGAATATTTCACTCAATGCAGTATTTGTACTGCATTCCTAAAATATACCGTAATTCATAATAAAATTATTATAGGGCGATTTTAAATGCCTTTTTGAATAGGGCTACAACATTATAAATATGTAGGAAAACATAAATATTGTTTTTAAATTTTTTTTTTTTTTGTTATTTTCTAGTTCGGTCTAAAACTGGGTCACATTCATCACATAAATTTTGTTTTTTTCTTAATTTTTTTAAAAAATTTTAATTTTTTTTGGAAGCTTTTCTATGGAACGAAAAAAAAATTTTTTTTTTATTAGATTTTTGAAAAAAATAACCAGGAAAAAAAACAAAAAAAAAATTATTTTAGGGCAGATAATGTTTTTTTTTGTGATTTTCAATTTAAATTTTGATGGGACCCAAGATCTGTGATCGTGTTCTTATTTATTTTTTATGTTAAGTTAAGATATGATTTTTATATATACGAGTATATATATGTATATATATATACACATAAATATATATATGAGTTATATACATTATCTAGGGTTCTTTTAAGTGCAGAAATTCATTTTTTAATTTTTGAATTTCTAAAATAAATTTAAGATATTTTTTATTTTCAATTTTTAAATGATAAAATTCTGGAATTTACTAAAATTCCAATTGAATCAATTTTTTTTTTGGTTTTTAATGCGATATGATGGGATAATAAAATATTATTGTGACTTTATTAGAAATTGATTCGCTGATAGGGTGTCATTAAAATTTCAGTCTAAGGAAATTAAATTAATGAAAAATTGAAATTGAATTTTTCTGATAAAAATAAAAGATAAAAAGAGAGAGAAATATGGCTTTGATTTTGGTTTTAAGTATACGTTAAACGAATTATTGAGTACAGAATTTGAAATAAAACTAAATTTAAGACAGTCTGTTGGAATCTGCATTTAAATTTGTAATTTTTTGAAAAAAAAATTATTTATTTTAAAAAATAATTAATAAAAGTTGTATATTTTTGAATTAAGATTTAGTAAAGCTATATGAAGTTTATTCTTATTTATATTAAGTTTTTAGAGAAATTGTTAGGTTACGAAATTAGGATTATCTTCTTTTGCAGAATATGTATAGACACATATAAAATAAGTATTCTAAATAAAGGTAAAGGCTGATTTCGTGATCAACTGCAAAATCAAAAATATTTTAAGTATAATTATAGGAGGGTTCGACTAATATGAGTAGGGGTTAGACTAAAATATGCTTAGACTTTCCTTTTTTTCAGAATATTTTCTATATACATACTGGAAAATGCGTATAATTCTTTTCTAGCGTAAAATTTATTCTGGAAGTAGGGGATAACCCTGGTTGGTATAGCAAAAATATTATACCTATATGAGATTCTAAATTGGGAGAGATCTAAGAGTTTGGTAGCGCGCGATAATAATAATATTCTTTTGTTCCAATGCAGCTTACAGCTACGACCGGACTGCTGATTTATTGAATTGAGCCAAAGTCACAAAAGCTCTGATAATTGGACTTCTAAAACGAAAGTCACTATTTAAAATTTTTTTTTTAAAACAATTAAAAGTGAATTCATGCTTTTCAAAATTTTGTCTTGTATGACTTAAAAAAATTTAGGATTTATCAATTAAGTTTAAATGTTAAATAAAATCAAACTATTTTAAAATAATAATGTAGGAGCAGTTGCAACTCGTAAGATAAATTTTAATAGCCGTCGATTCGAGCTTCCAAATCTCTTATTTAGTACGTAATCAACTATAAGGAAGAGCCGCAAATTTTAGGATTTAAATTATATAGTATAACTATTTTAATAAAATGATATATATTTTGCACAGACTTGGAATATCTAATTGAGGTAAATTAAATGAAAGGTGTTCTTTTAACAGATATCATAAATGAATTAAATAATTTCTTAGATCATTTATTTTCGTGGAGTGAAAAATCTCTAATTGTCGCAACACAAGAAAGAAAAAGTTATTTATCAAAATGAAAATGAGATTGAATATATTATGGAATTTTACACTATATGAAAGAAAAATTTGGAAAATTTTTCATTTTCCATATCTCTTATACGTCCAATTCGGAAAACTTTTATGTGTAGTAGATCAATTAAGAAACAACAGCTCTTAGGAAAGCAAAATATATCCAAACTTCTGCCCTTTTTATCTCAAAAAATTCAATTGAGGAATTTCCACAAATTTTTTAGTAAAATGGCAACTTTTATAAAAATAAAGTTAATTCTTTGAAAAATTTTAAAATGTATTAGAATTAACAAGATTACAAGTTAGAAATTGTTTCGTTCTTTGTTCAGTCTCTAGGTCTGATCAGTGGAACTGGGATGAACATTTAACCCTGACAACTTCTAAAAATTCTTTGAACTTTTGTGAGAACGCTTTGTAAAAAAAATACGGAAATAGTATATGAGTTGAAATATAGAAAATTACTTGCAAAATCGAAACTTTAACGAATTTGAAATAAATTTAAAATATTATAGGAAAGAACTATTTATTAAATTTTTTTTTTAATTTTTATCTTTTGTCAATCAATCACATCACTTTCGAATAATTAAAAAAGTTTAAATGATTTTTTTGACTTAGTTTTCAAAAAATACATTTTGCAAGCATTTGACAGTAGGTACATCATCCGATTTTTAATTTTTTTTAATCCCCTTTAATCATGTCTTTAATATTTTTAAACAGTTATATATTTTGTACCTGTATCTTATAATATATGCCATTTTGAGAACCTATCCTTTAATTAATATGAGTATAAATCAGAAGGCGGAAGCCTATACCACCCTTATACATAAATAAGTTTTATTTTTTTTTACAATTAACTTCATTATTTACAAAATATAACAATAAACACTTCAATATTAACAATACTCTTAAAAATAACAAAACATAATAACATAAATTGCAAACATAATTAAAATTAACTTAAATATTTATTAACTCAAAAAAAAAAAAAAAATAAAAATAAAACAATAAATCGTATTAAATTGAAAGAAAAAGTGGACCCCAAAAACGTAAACGTCATAAACAAGTTTCACTTTCATTGATTGAATTCAATAGAATTCGTTTTTAAATTCATTTTTCTTTATATAAAAGTTCAAAAATATTGTATAAAAAAAGAGATGACTTTTAAAATTTATATATGTATTAAAATTTGGTATCATTATATGTTTAAGTGCGTCATTTAACGCCAACGCATCACTTAAAGAATATAATTTCAGTGTAAAAAAAAAACCAACAAAAAAAAAACAAATAAAAAACAGAACATCAAATTTCTGAACGGGAAATGTTTCAAATAAAGTATAAAAAATCAAATAAAAAATATAATTACACACACACACACTTTTCGGTTATTGCAGCTTAAGATGTGTATTTTGCATCCGAACAAGTAAGAAATGTCAATGTAATGACAACGATTTATTAAAAGTACACCTTAAGTCAATAAATTCGTTCAGAAAATTAAGTGTCAAAATAAATTTTCATTTTCAAAAAATTTGTTATTGTGTTTATATTGTTTATGTTTTATTGTATAGTTTTTTTTTTTTTTTTTACGACTGTCATTTGTTTCTACTCTTTGATTCTTTTGTTATTGTTGTTGTTGGCGGAAAAACTTAGACGCACCTTGCTATCCAACTGTGCTGTGATGGTACATGTTAAACAACAAATGAATGAACAAACACCTTTGACAGTATTTTTTTGAAAGTTATTAGTTGCGCTGCAAATATAATGACAAATATGTATTGCTATATGGGGTATAGTATATGAGGTTGATGTCATTTATTTTGTCTTTTAATATGTAAAATTTTTTTAAAGTAAAATGCAATAAATTTAAGTAATTAGTAAAACAATTCAACTCTTCTTTTATTAACGTTGGGTCAGTGATAGCTCAACTCAAGTTTAAGGTTTGCAGAAGATTTAATGTTATAAAAATGTGTGAAGCATTTTCGTTGTATCCATACGCACTTATTTCGTACCATTCCTAGTTTATCAAAAAAAACAGTAAAAAATGTTTTGACATTTATAGGGATTGGATTAGTTGTTATAAGTAGTATATCTATAATATAAAAACCTTGAACATAAAAAACCCTTTTATTGCACTTTTGCCTTACTTTCCAAGAATTCTATTTAATAAACAATTCACGGATATAATAACATTTATATTTATGTCTAAATGATTTCCGCTATAAATTAAAGTTACATTACATCCATAAGGTCATTAACATATTATTAAGTAAATTACTAATATTTATTAAGTTAAATATTTATTATATTTACTGAGTATTAAGAATAATTATATTTATTAAGAATTCATGCTAATTATTAAGAATCATATTAATTAAAGCTGACTTATGCAAAATTAGTTGATAAAATCTTAGTATAAATATAAGTTAAGAATCATTGTACAGTTAAGTTCCAATCTGGCTATCGAAGCCCTAACATAATAAGTTAAGTGTTTATTTGAATTTCAAAATAAACTAACTGTAAAAATAAAATGTTTTTTTTTATTGAATACTATATTCAGTTATTAGTTTCAGAGATAAATTATTAGTCTCAGAGATGAATTGCACAAACTTTCTTCTGCTAAATTGCTAGAGTCTGTTAGAGTTGTATGCGGTTATAGCATAAACCCTATAGACACTTCCACTCACTTATATAAATTTCATTATGAATAATGGTAAATTGCAAATACGTACAGAGCATACAGTTATGTTAGTTCATTTTGATTGGAATTTTCAATATCATACTTCATAAATAAATAACTTTATATTCATTAAAAATTTCAATTCAGTTTTATTCTCTTGGTCTACAAATTGAAGAATAAACAATTAAAACAATTTATGTGAATTTTTTTTGAACAACTCAACTTCTATATACAATATTTTTTTAAGTTTACAACTAACAATTCAATACTCATTAAATTTTTTGTAAATTTACATATTTTCAACACAGTACAAGATATTTACATAAAAGTTATGAACGTATAAAATCAAATAACCGTAAACATAAACTCCAAACAGACCAAAACTTTAGAACTTCAAAAAAAAAAAAAAAAATAAAATCATTTGAATACAACAATAACAACAATAAGTTACAATAAAAGCTTTGCATAAAATATGATGCGTGAATCATATCGATTCATAAATTTAATTCACTTGCAAACATACATCTGCACAAGATTCTACATTTAAAAAAAAAAATTTAAATTAATTTAAGTGACGTATAAATTATATGAAAAAAAAACAAAAACAAAATCAGAACTCCTAATATTATCTTATGTATTCCACTCCCACTAAAATACATAATAATATTAATAAATATATAACATTTATTCGATATAAATTATATGAATAGTAATATCGCATCGCGTACACGTATCGCATCATCATGTAACAACTTTACTAACATCGTGCTGCTCCAAATTTTTGAAAATTAAACAAAAAAAAAACTTTTCGCGCCTCTTTTAATGCGATCTTCTTTCTGTTGTTTTAATTTTGGTTTTTTTTTTTATAAATAGTTTCTATTGAATTGCGATTATTAAAGACGCAAAGGTAATAATTTACCTAGTGGGCTATATAAAATACGAGTACATAGTTAGGTACTATACTATGTAGCTGGATATGTACATGTATATGCGTAGGAAAAATTAAAAAAAAAAACATTAAATTTTGTAGGAAAAAAAACAAAACAAGCAAAAATAACTTCCATCCATAAGAAGAATGAAATTTGTTTTTTTTTGACAACTTTCGCTTTTTTTCGCCTGTTTATTGTTACGTTTTTACGCACTCTGAATTGAAAAGCGAAATTATTTCATTTGTTGTTGTTTTTTTTTTTAATAATTTTAAAACTTCATAAACGTTTAAAAACGTTTTTATTTGTTTTATTTTGAAAAAAAAAATAATTTTGATTATAGTATTGTTTTAACGCTTTGTTAAAAACGATTTATTTATAAATATGTTCTGTTTTTTGTTTTTTTTTTTATGTTTTTTTTTTGCATGAAAGAGATGGAGTATATATAGGCTGACCATTAGTCCCTTTGAAAGGGACATGCTTTTAAACGATTTTTTGCTTATCATAACCAGCCAAATTTTTTTTAAAATAAGACACCCAAAAAAATAGCATATAGTATATAACAAGTTTAAGCTTTATATAATTTATAGTGTTTTAATCAATACAGTAACTGTTATTGTTTTAAATAAGATGATTATTCAATGTTAAAAGTACCATAGGGAATAGAAATTCATATTGTTATTGCATACTTTTAGGGACATAAAATGAAAAATTTGTTTTTAAATGGTTTTTAATTTTTAAAAGAATTGTATAGATATATTAATTAAGAGATTTATTTTGAAGTATATAAATGAATTATAAAATATTGTAAAAATAATTAGGGATATAAGTTTTAAGTCCTATTCGGAGTATTCGGAGTGAAATAGTAACTAAAATGATGGATATCCTTTTTTTTTTAGTAAATTAAAGTAATTCCTGTGAATAGACTGTAAGTATGTTGAATAAAAGTTGAAAAAGAATTATTATAAATTTCGGAATTGATGAATATTCCGAATCATGCAAGTATACGTTTCATTTCTATTGATACATATATGTCAAGTAAAGAGTTGTCCAAAAACATTGTTTGTAATTTTTAGGGGTATTAAAAAGTTTTTAAACTTATGTTTCACATTTACCGTCATGGCTTCAGTCTTATCATACATGTAGTTTTTATATCTAGCCTGAAATAGTATTCAATTTTATATATATCATTAATTTGACAGTTTACTATATGTCCTATAGTACTACAATTATCACACGTAAATATTTATTATCTATATAGATCCTATACCAGTTAAACGGTTAAAAACGCAAAAGAGCCGAATTTTTTTGAACGTGGGTTGGGGAAACAAAAATCAAACATCTATTTCCAATTTTCTCTACTAATTTTCTGAAAGCGAGAAGTACCTTAGTCTTTTATTAGTTATATAAATATGTCTTTATTTATATGTCCATTATCATCAAGTCGGATATCATTGAAAAGCTCTTAGAAATCTATAAATTTTATTCAGGCTTTTTTTCAACTAAAGATTGATGAGTTGAAATTTTTAATTTGCAGCAATGTTTTCTTATTCGTTAGAAACTTTTCCTTACATCTGTTCAATTCGAAATACTGTGAATTTTCATCAAACGGTAAAATTTTTATCTTACAGTTTTAATCACCCAAATTATGAAAAAAACTTACAAAATGTAACAGTGAAGCTAATTATTAAATAGTTATTAGTAATTTTTATTAAATTTTTAAGTAATGCCAGGACTGTTCAATAATTCTTTTATACTTTATTTAACTTTCGATTTCATTTTGCAAATATTTTTTTTTTTTGATTTTTTTTTTATTAAAATTTAGGCTGTCTATATGTAGTGCTTGCACTGCTATTTTTTTGGGTGTCTTATTTTAAAAAAAATTTGGCTGGTTATGATAAGCAAAAAATCGTTTAAAAGCATAAATTATTACTTTTGTCCAAATATATGTATAAATTTTTTTGTATTTTATTATTTTTATTAAA
This sequence comes from Dolichopus griseipennis, assembly GCA_963082915.1. Classification (NCBI taxonomy): domain Eukaryota; kingdom Metazoa; phylum Arthropoda; class Insecta; order Diptera; family Dolichopodidae; genus Dolichopus; species Dolichopus griseipennis. The sequence continues at coordinate 138,632 of CAUJBZ010000485.1, read as the reverse complement.
ATTAATTTTGTACAAATTTTTAGACAATGGAGAAGGAACTAATTTGAATTTAAAACAAATAAAATTAAAAAAAAAAACATAAATAAAAAAATGTATGATTCTCTTTGTTTCGCACATTTTTTTGTTGCTGTTGTGTTTCTTTTTTTGATTTTTGATAATTTTTTTGGGAGGAAGTAAGTGAAATTTTTTTAAGTAGATGTACATGTCAAATTAGAGCTAGTTTCTGTTAAAAAAATTAAAATTATGTTAAATTGAATACGCAATTTTTGTGTTATTTTATTTTCTTTGAAAATATAAAAAGAGGATTTGCAGTTGAATTGCTTTTATACAAGAGAGATTTTTTTAAATTATTAAAATTATTAAAATTACTATTAATATTTTATAATATTATTTATGAAGCCTATGCGATAAGTACTTACTTAACAGTTGATAGGTGTTATATAAATATAATGGATCGAATTAAATAGTTGTAAAGTTTACTGAGTGATTATGTTTGAGTAGTTTTGAAGATAATTGTCACAACTGTATTGGAGTATTATAAGATTATAATTACAAAATTAGTTTTCTATTATTTTAGTTGAATTACAGTGTGTTATTAAATCTATTTATTTCCGTTTTATTTTACTTTATTATATAAAGTTCTAATTGATTTTTAATAAACTTTATAACGTAATGTCTCTATCAGAGGCGTTTTTCAAGTACCGTTACAAAGCAAGTACCAGTATCCGGCACTGGAAAAAATATTCAGTAAAATTTTAGTACTTTTATTAGTACTTGAAAAAATAAGTACAGGTTAGTACTGAGGGTTTATAGTCGTAGTACTGTTACGTATTGATGAGTACTGGGGTAATGGTCATAAATATTGAGAGTACTGGTAGTACTTGCTGGTTGAGAACTGCTAAGTACTGGTAATGTACTTGTTGATATTAATATGTAATGGTAGTATTTGCAAATATTGGTGAGTACTGGCAGCATTTGTAACACTGGTAAGTACTGGTGAAGTAATCGTGGCTTCCAGTATTGTTACTTGGAATTGTATCTTTTCAAGTACCACTAACAGTACTGCAAACAAAAATAAATAATTAAATTTAGTAAATATTTGGAAATACAATACAGTTTTCTTTCAATAAAACTATTTTCTAATGAATACAAATAAAATTTGGTCAACAGATGTTTTGTTCTTTTCTAATTTAAAGACAAAAAAAAAAAATAATTAATCAAAATGAAGGAAAAACACTATAAATATTATCTATATTTGATGGCGCATTTTTTAAACATCTGTAAGAAGAATTTATAGATATTGCATTTTATAACAGGTAAAATTAATTACTAAAAGAAAAACTTCCTTCGCAAAATACAAAAATTCCGAATAAAACAAAAAACATATAAAAATGATTTAATCTTTTGGTTCATAAAAATTCAAATTATGTTTTTCCTTAATAAAAATTCTCTAAAATAAAAATAATATTTTCTTTTAATTAATCCCTTAAAAATAAACATTATAATTTTATTTTTTGGTTGTTTTTGCTTTTTTTTTTTGTTATAAATCATTAAAATAACTAATTGAGCTTTAATTTATTACGTTTATACTTTAAATAATTCTTTGTAGTATGAAGAGTCTATATATCTAGTATTATATATATGTGCATATTATTTATTATACTCACATACATATTATATACAATATAATTGCATAGAAATCAACACTCTTCATGTAGTTCTCAATGCAAGATCATAATTTAGAAAATATGTGTCATTTACAGGGTGTAACGAAATGTGATGTGTTTAGATACATAAATTCATTTGTACTGTTTGTTATGTGTAAAACATCACTTTTCGTTACACCCTGCATTTGGCACATATTTCAAAATTATAATCTTGTATAGAGAACTAAAAAAAATAAATGGAATATAACATGATACAAAAATTGTGACCGCATTTGCAAAATAACTGTTTTTAGCTACATGGATTAAGTCCACAAGATAAAACCAAATCAAGTCCATAAATCAAAAATGAAAAAAGTTTTTATTTACAAAAACCCCCTAAAACGAAAATGAGTCCCTAAGGTTTCATAATAATTTAGGGTAGGTACTTTATTTGTTTTTGGAACTACTTTCTGGGGACTTTTTTCATACCGCCAAATATTTTTCATTTGTAAAAAATCCCTAAAGTTCATACACATTTTCAAAACTCTTTCCGTTTCTGGTTTAAGAACTGGTTTGTTATTGGGACTTTTTTCATACAGCCAAAAATTGTTCTGAAAAATTTCATAACGCATGAATGTTCTAAAATTTTGACTATTAAATATGTCAAGCTTTAATGATTTATAATAATATCAAGATTTATAACTCAATTTGCAGATGACATTCCTCTCCTATTTAAAAAAGTTTACAAAAGCAATTGTAATTTTTGTCTGTGATATGAAAGATTGAATCGAAATAGATTGATTTCATTTATAGACAATCTAATAATCTTTTTTAATTAATTGATGGAAAATTTGTGTATTACTACTTGAAACATTTAATTATATAAGTCTATATAATATTTTTAAAATTTTTCCATAAATAACTAAGAGTTAATCATAAACTTATGTAATAAGTATATGTTCATATATTTTTAATACATCATGTACATTTTGTAGTGATTTTGCTCTTTAAATTTTATAATTATCTCTGTAATCTTTTAACAGACTTAAAAAAATTTTTATGACCAAAATGTACAAAAAAAAAAATTTAATAAAAACATCCGATGAATTTTTAAGCCATATGCATCTTAAATAGATGGACCCCTATATATAGGAGATCAAGTAATAATAATTAAAAAAATAAAAAAAAATACAAACAAATTATATAATAAAAATTTTTTTTTTGGGCCACTATATGAAAATGCATTATTTGTGTAGAAATCATCAATATATATATATATATATATATATATATATATATATATATATATATATATATATATATATATATATATAAATTAATTTGATCTGATTCATTCATATATGATACCATATAATACACATATAAAATACCCTTTGCAAATCCCTTCAAATTTATAAATTTAAATCTGACAAAAC